>BPLR01002727.1:0-80562 GCA_021605095.1 Caerostris extrusa | reverse complement strand
TGAAGTAATAAAACAAATATACAGGCACAATAAAATGTAAAAAAATAGAATAATATTGTTGAACCACTGTAAGGAAATGAAACCAATTCAAATTTTTCAAAAATTAAAACCCATCCAACAATCTTCCTTTAATATTAATGGACAGAAAAATTATCTGTATTCTGAATAAACCATGCAATCACTAAAAGTAAAAATAATAATCTTAAAAACACTTTTACCACGGGAATTAAAATTAATGAATCCACAGTCAAATACTTGATTAACTGAAGTAAAAAAAAAAATATACAGTCACAATAAAAATGTAACAAAACGCTTTGAAACAATTGCAAAGAAATAAAATCAATCTTCTTTCAAAATTAAACCCATCAGCAATCTGCCTTTGTTATTAATAGGCAGAAAAATTATCTGTATTGAGTATGAGCCACACAATCACTAAACTAAAACATAATCTAAAATACATTTTTACTACGGGGATTAAAATTAATGAATCCATAGTCAAAATAGTAATAAAACAAATAGTAATGAAGTAATAAAAAAATATACAGTCACAATAAAACATAACAAAATTGAAGAACATTTTAAACAATCAAAAGGAAATAAAACTAATCTTTCAAAATTACACCCATCAAAAATCTGCCTTGGCTATTAATAGACAAAAAATTATCTGTATTAAAATAATAATCTAAAATACATTTTTACTAAGAGGATTAAAATTAATGATCCCCACTCAAAATATTTGATTAAATAAAGTAATAAAAAACTATACAGGCACAATAAAATATAACAAAATACTTTGAAACAATTGCGAGAAAATAAAATCAATCTTCTTTCAAAATTAAACCCATCCAACAATCTGCCTTTGTTATTAATAGACAGAAAAATGATCTGTATTCGGGATGAGCCCTGCAATCACTGAACTAAAAAAGAATAAAATCAAGAACTACTGTTTCTTCACTGAACTAAAAATAAGTCTATAATGGTATAAAAAGAAAAAGGAAATAGTTGATTTCTCCCAAAGTGATGTGATTTATTGTTCGAAAAAAAATTCGTTTCCTTCACAGCAAGATTATGTTAGAGATACATCAGATTCAGTCATTAGTCTTTCTCAAACGTCCAATTTCAGAAGTGATTCGTTTCATCATTTTCTTAGAGGTGGGATTTAAAACTAAGGATAAAATGATTTAGAGTCTCAACAAGTAAAACATCTATTTTTTTTAATGAACTTCTTCGTCAGTTTCATTAGTGTAGCTGACACAAATGATATATCTCCAATTTCTATGACACTGAATTTATAACAGAGGGTTGGTTGAATCTGATGATCAGGACTTCAGATCACGATCGAGTGTGGCATTGGTGCTTTGAGATTGTCTCTTTATAAGAAAGCTGTATTTTTGGTGAAAGGGCTGCTTAATTTTTCAGAAAACAAATAACTCGACTTTTTTTTTAGGTTCTTAAAATGATAAAGTTGTGTTATGCACCAAATTATAAGAACAAATAAATTTGAATTAAAAAAAAAAAAAAACAGAAAGGGCTTTTAAATTTTTAAAAAGGAAAATAATATAATTTTTAAAGAATAAAATAAATAGTTTATTAAAGTAATAATTGGTCAAAAGCATTAAATTTGAATGTAACAAAATGTTTTCATTTTCCTCGTTTATATTAAATATAACATTTTATGGCGATTCAAAATCTGAATTTTTTTAATTTTTACAAGATAATATCTTTTAATGGGTCTTGACCTTTGTTACCAATAAATAATATCTTCCTACAGTTAATACAGATTTCAGGTTCGAATTCTGGTGGTGGAATGGATATTTGTGAGTGGTTAGGAATTCACATTAAACTGTTGGTTCTAATAGGATTTAAATGTGAGCACAAAATGACTGTAGAGCCACAAACCAAATCAAACCTACAGTTAATATTTTGGAATGCTAATAGTACGTACAATAAAAATATCAAAATTTTTATTAATGACAATAATCCAGATTTCCTGCTTATTCCTGAAACTTTTTAAACCCAAACAGGGAATTTTATATTGAAAATTACGACTGCATTACAGGGATAGGGATCTTCCCTAATTGCACGGTTACTGGTGAAACCACTGTTTTAATTAGACAATTTGTTTCCTATCATCATGTTTTTGCCCCCCTTGTAAGCAGTATCGAAGCAAATCTTAAAGAACAAGTTATCATAAAAGATCCCCATAAAAAGAACCAGTTGGGGCCTGATGGTCGAGTGACTATCGCTTGGGTCCTTAGGGATCACAGGATTCGAGTCTCGGCGGTGTCATGGATATTTGTAGTGGTTCGGAATCAACTTTTAAACAGTAGGTTCCGGTCAATATGATTGTTGGTCGTAGTTTTGACAATTCTACCCCAGACTAAAAGAAAAAACATATCCTGTCTCAAACATATTTCAGGTAGAAGTTCATTGGTTTAGCCCACTATGGGGCAATGAAGAAGAAGAATATCTTTTAAACGCATTATTTTTTACTTCCGAGAGACTTTCCTCACTGCCATCTGCAAAAACTATTACCATTAGAACAAGTATTAGAAATGGCTATTGACGTGTTATTTTAATACACAAAGTCAAGACTAATTAATATTTAAATCTATATTGGGTTTCATGGGTTATATTTAAGAACTTTTAAAAGTGATGATCAATAAATATCATTTAGTGATCTAACGAATAAGTTCTGATTGTTTGTTCCCATTAGCTGATGCAATATTAAATTTGCTTTTAGTATTAGTTTGATCATGTAAAATTTTAATTAATTCCGAAATAAACGCATGCATGGATAATGGTAGAAGAAGTAATAGAAGTTTATAATAAATGTTTCACAAATAGGACTTCTTTCTATTTTTCCTTCATTGGTACAACAACCCCAACATGGGCCAAGGCCGTCAACTTAGTGGCAGATGTCCGCCAGACGGAAATGGTTCTGTTTTTTACGGGGTAGATTTGTCAGCAATATGCCCAACGCAATACAGTCATATTAAATAAGACTTCCAGTAAACATATTTTATGTTTTACATGCAGAAAAAGATGCATTTAAAAAGATGTTTAAAGCAAATTTCATATTTGATTAATCAAGACGGTATTATTGCCTTTAACTTGTTTCAATATAATTAAAGAAATTATCTATTAAACAGTTCAATACTCAATAGCCTTCTTATTCAAATATATCGGGAACAAATGATCGCAGTCAAACTTCGGCTCGTGCTCTGCAAATTAGCTTAGAACAATATTTGATGAACATGCCTGAGATCTTCGTGAGTACACACTACCATTAAGTTTGAGTTTCATGTTAACTAGGATTAGTATTTGTCAATCCTGGAGGGGTCAGACTTTGCCCTACGCACACTTCAGGCTGTTGGCCATTGCAATCAGAACGATATGATTGTCCAGTATGTTCAAATATACTTATTTGAATTTCGTATAGATACAGCAATAAAAGAACATTGAACAATGAAATACTGAAAAAGCGATTTAAAAGAGCAAATTATCACTGAATAAAAAAAGCAAGGACAATAATTGATGACTGATAATTCACTATCATGAATTATTTGAAGCCCTATTTGTTTTAAATGTATTTTAAATTCTAAAAATCAACGTTTTCGATAGAAAAATTTCATTTAATTATCATACTTTCAATAAAAAAAAACTCCTTTTACATCAGGAAAAGTTTAAATAGAGGAACTTACCTAATGTTTGGTAATTCAAAGCAACCATTTGACATCCAGCATTCCAAAACACCTGCAAAACATTATTTTCGAATGATAACTTATTATTAAGCACCAAAGATTAACGTAAAAGTCATTCAATAACTATAAAACTGCAATAATTTTAATAAGATCATGGAAAGTTACAAAATCAGTTTATTTTATTTTTAAAAATTAGCTATTTAATTTGCATATTATAAATTAATAATTTATAACTTGCATCATTATATTCAATAAAAGTATCCGGGTTGAGGAATAAAAACACAAAAATCAATTTATTCGTCAAACTTTATTTTACCGCCTTTAAAATACGCCCGTCAGGTGTAATGCAACTACAACTATAACAGTGCTTGATTCAATCTTTCCTTCATTTTAGGCAGACTGATTTAAGTATGACCTTCAGTTCCTTTCGCGAATTTCCTTTTATGGTCACAATTGAGTCAAAACGCCTTCCTCAAAATGGTAATATAAACTTTGGTTAGAAGAAAAGTCACATGGTGCCATACCAGGTGAATATGACGCTTGGTCGATGATATTAGTTTTGTTTCATGAATATGAAGCCCATAGAAACTCGGGAAATCATGACTCAGCATCTACTTTTGATGCTCTTTTTGAAGAAATCGAGCCTTTTCAAATCCAGTCGTATCCAAAATATCACCCATAATTTTATGAATAAGATTTATAAATTCAACTCTTGTGCTAACTGTCTATGACTCAAATGACGATTTTTGACCACCCTCGTCATTTGAGGGCAATTGAAGGTGGACCAGAACAAGGCAAATCAGTTACCCTTTTTCAACCTACTTTAAATGCTTTATACCATTCATATACTTGTGTTTATGACAAGACCAGTCACCGTTGGTCTTCTGCAACATTTTGAGCAATTCTCCACGCAAAATGTCGTTTGAAACATAAATTTTAAGGCGAACACTTAATTGAACTGTTTTCCATTGTTAAAATGCAGAGCACTCAAAATGTTTGATTGCAAAAAAAAAGCTACTGCCCACAAAGTCAGTGACAGATCGCTCAAATTTCGTATGGTTACTCAGTACAGTGCTGTCAATTCTAAAAAAAAAAACTGCAGCGATATTTTATAAGCTCCGGATACTTTTACAAAAAATGAATAGCAGCCTTAAAAATTCAGAAAATATTTTTCTGAATTTTATATATATGTATTGTTTCTGAATTTTACATATATGTTGTTTCTAAATTTTAAGGCTGCTATTCATTCTTTGTAAAAGTATCCGAATTTATAAATGTGCGTGTAAAAATATCGCTGCAGTTTTTTTTTTGTTTTCAAATTTTCAAATATATATATATATATATACATGCAAAAAAAAAAAAATTGTTTTTTAATACATTGCGAAAAATTCTGGTTTGAGAGAAAAATAATCCTGTTTCTCATGTTTTGTTTTTAAGGTACTCTAATCAAATGTACACTTATGATAGAATTTCAGATTCTTTTTTAATAGAAATTTAACAAAAAAACTTTAAAATAAAGATATAAAACTTTACTTCAATCCAATCAGTGTTAGTGTATTTCATTTTGTAAAAGGTACTGTATTTCCTAATTTTGCTGTGCACATACTATTTTATGAATAGCGTTCCTGGCCTATATGTAATCAAAAATGATAAAACAAATTTCTGAAATTGAGTCGGTAAATTTTAAATAACGTTCTGTTTTTCTTAATTACTCCATAAACGCATTGTAATTTATATAATTTTTTTTAAGTTTAATTGTACTACATGATAATTCTGCATCATTTTGTAAACAATTGCCTTAAGAATCCTGGACTAAATTCAATGGCAACAACGAGTTTCCGTCGTTCATCTTAGATAGCATCGAATACTGTTCTGTTCTATTATAGTAAGAACTACACATAAAAATTCTAAACGATTCTTTGTTTGGATCATGTAATATTAAACTAATTACAGAACTCGCAAGTTGAACTAATTTATATGATTAGGCGTTGTACTAATTTATATGCACAGAATAAAAACATTTTTTGAATAACTAGGAAACTTTTAGAGTCTCACCTGAGGCATGTAATTGCTCGAATCCACTCGAGTTCCCTTCGGATAGATTCGACTCAGCTGTCGCTTGTTATAACTGAATCCAAGTTAAGGAAGTATTCACTTCAGAATGTGACGTTTCTCTTATACAATTGTGGAATAATTGTACAAAAAATATAAAAAACATACCATGAATTGGAGATAGAACAATAAAAAAGGTACAAGTGCTGAAATTAAAATAATATTTCAACATCACTGACATTTTTTTACATACATACATAAAGGCACATGCATATATATATATATATATACGTGTTTGTATTTAAATACACATATATATATATACATACATATATACAAATACACATATATATACATATATAGATGTAGATTTTATATAGATATAATTAAAAATTAAGATAATATTTTGGCTAAAAAGTTCTATTCCAATAATATCTTCTGAATTACGAGCAAATATAAATTAATTGCAAAAATATTTCTATTATATCCTTGCAGGATGATTTAAAATGACGTAACAGGTATGCTTTAAAATTTCAATTGATACATAATACAAATTTCAAACAATACAAATAACAAACTTCGTAACAAGTAGGATTAAAAATTTTAAATCGTATTGATACCTTTCAAATCTTTAAACGATATCACATCGATATCATATAAATTTTAAAAGATTTTTCTATAAATCGTTTCATTATATTAAAAAAAAAAGTTTTAAATTAATCACATTGTTGAACTCTCATCAGACTCCTTAAATGTGCTATTTCTACAACGTAGAAAAATTGCTACGGATTATAAAACAGTAAAAAAAATTACAACCCCAAATAAACGAAAACCTTTTTATACTTTAGTATATTGACTTGAACCACTCTTATAAACAAATAGAGAACCAAAGACAAGTTTCTATACACCTTCCTACGGATTGATTATGGAAAACAACAGAAGCACAAGGAAGGAGCGTGGCATTTTGTGGAAACCTCCGATGTCTGAAGTGGATTTGCGTTCAAAACAGGAGGAATGAGAAATAAAGAAATGCCTCTCTCGAAAGAGGCACAAGAAAAGGATACTTGACGAACTCCACTGGATGCTCTTTCAACAAGTTGGTTGCCTGGGTTTCCACGAAGGAAGAGACTTCGTAGCTCCTGTTACGCTCTGCAAAACAACATCGTACATTCAGATGCAGTCATTAGAATGGTATTTTTAACTTCGGACGGAAAGGATCGATGTGAATAGGGATCGGATGTTTGTAACTATATTTAGAATTTATGTTTGTAGTTACAGTGATTATAATTTATATTTGTAATTATATTTATAACATGTTTGTTATAATATTTATAATTGTTATTAATTATTTATGCACAAATATATATCTAAATGTGAGTACAACTAAGGTATGCAAATATTATATCTAAAGTATTGTTTTACAACTATTGTATGTAGTATATAAGTTATCGACTTATATTTAGGTATCAAGTATTATCAACTATTATATTTAGGTATCAAAAAAAAAAATATTATCAACTATTATATTTAGTATATAAGTTACCAACTATGCGTAGTAAAGTATGCAACTATTATATTTAGGTATCAAAGTATTATCAACTATTATATTTAGTATATAAGTTATCAACTTTATATGTTAGTATTGTGCTCAATTATTTTGTGCAACTAGTATATGTAAGTATGTAAACTAGTATATGTATTTGTGCAACTAGTATATGTAAGCCACAACTATATATGTAAGTATTGTATGCAACTAGTATATGTATATATGTAAGTATTGTGGTATTGTGTGCCACATTATATGCAAGTATTGTAAGCCACATATATGTAAGTATTGTGTGCAACTAGTATATGTAAGTATTGTGTGCAACTAGTGTGCAACTAGTATGCAAGTATTGTGTGCAACTAGTATATGTAAGTATTGTGTGCAACTAGTATATGTAACTAGTATATGTAAAGTATTGTGTGCAACTAGTATATGTAAGTATTGTGTGCAACTAGTATATGTAAGTATTGTGTGCAACTAGTATATGTAAGTATTGTGTGCAACTAGTATATGTAAGTATTGTGTGCAACTAGTATATGTAAAATCTATATGTATTGTATATGTGCAACTATCATGTATTAGTACTGTGTGCAACTATTATGTATTAGTACTGCGTGCAACTATTATATGTGAGTATTATTTTATGCAGTTGTTATATGTACTGTGTGCTATTATGTTTTATTTCATCAATGATATGTATATTGTGCATAGCACACGGAAAAAAAGCTTGAAAATAAATGAGAGAAACCATACTTGATTTTTTTATAAATGTTTATATGTATTCATTAAAAACATTTTTGAAATATAATCATCTAAATATTTTTAAGTTCGTATTTAATCCTTTATCTTGTAAAAAAAAAAATTATTTGCATTTTCAGTATACATGACTATATAATTTTGTCCTTTAATATACTTAAACCAGAAAGGTAATAATTCGATCGAAAGTTAAATATAAAAAGTCCGCTTAAAAAGTGGAAATGAACGAATGGCAAGTAGTGCCTCTTTCAAAATTGCTACGTGGTGCGAAGCAAATATGATAGAAAACGGTTTAATGATTATTATGGAATTTTTTTCATTTGATTTTTCTTTTGATAGTATGCAATATAAAATTTAATTATTAAAAATTAAAATTTTTACTGTAATTAAAACTTCACTGAAATTACCTTTCTACCATATTATACCATTGTACTTGGATTCATCGTATTTAGCGATTTGCCAATTTTCCGCGCTGTAGCTGGTAAAATAATAACAAACTTTTCGAATTCAACGTACTGTGTGACAGTACAAAGTATTAAGTTTAGAATATTTACATAACGTAAGCATCCAATCAAATACACTGAAGTGACAAAATCATGGGATAGCAATATGCAAATTTTCAGATGGCAGTAGCATCGCGTAGAACAGGTATAAATGCGCAGTGCTTTCGCAGAGCTTTCATTTTGTTCAAGTTATTCATGTGAAGAGGTTTTGACGTGATGATGACCGCACGACGGGAATTAACAGACTTTGAACGCGGAATGTTAGTTGGAGCTAGACGCATGGGTCATGCCATTTCGGAAATCGTTAGGGAATTCAACATTCCCAGATCCACTGTGTCAAGACTGTGCCGATAGTATGAAATTTCAGGCATAACATCCCCCCATGGACAGCGCAGTGGTCGACCGCCTGCACTTAACGACCGAGACCGGCGACGTCTGCAAAGAGTCGTAAATTCTAACAGACAAGCAACACTGCGTCAAATAACAGCAGAAATCAATGTGGGACGTACAAGGGACATGTCTGTTAGAACTGTGTGGAGAAATTTGGCTTTCTTGGGCTATTCCAGCAGAAGACCGACTCGAGTGCCTTTACTGACAGAACGACATCGCTTGCAGCGACTCTCGTGGGCACGTGAGCATATCGGTTGGTCCCTAGATGAATGGATGGCCTGGTTCGATAAGTCACGATTTCAGTTGTAAGAGCTGATGGTAGGGTTCGAGTGTGGCGAAACCCCACGAAGCCATGGACCCAAACTGTCAGCAAGACACTGTTCAAGCTGGTGGTGGCTCCGTAATGGTGTGGGCTGTTTTTTCATGGCATGGACGTGGTCCTCTGGTGCGACTGGACCGAACATTGACTTGAAATGCTTATGTTCAGCTACTTGGAGATCACTTGCAGCCATTCATGGACTTCATGTACCCAAACAATGATGGGATTTTTATGGAGGACAATGCGCCATGTCACCGAGCCACAACTGTTCGCGATTGGTTTGAAGAACATTCTGGACAATTCCAACGAATGATCTGGCCACCTAGATCGCCCGACATGAATCCCATCGAGCATTTATGGGACATCATCGAGAGGTCAGTTCGTGTCCAAAATCCTGCGCCATCAACGCTTTCACAATTATGGACGTCTATCGAGACAGCATGGCTCAAAATTCCTGCAGAAGACTTCCAACGACTTGTTGAGTCCATGCCACGTCGAGTTACTGCACTTCGCCGGGCGAAAGGTGGGCCGACACGATATTAAGAGGTATCCCATGACTTTTTGTCACTTCAGTGTAATATACTCAAAGGTTCGAATAATTTGTAAGATCGAAGGCTCACGTTGTATAATTAAAGCAATCAATCTTGATAGTTCAACGAAAAAGCAAGGAAAAAAAAAAATCAAACTTTTAGGTAACTAGAATTTATTAGGTTATAAGATATAAAAACTATATCTTCAATAAATAAAAGTAGGATATTTAACAAAATAAAAGTTCTAAACATTAAAATACTTAGAGATTAAAAATGAAAAGTCATTCGAGAAATTAAAAAAATGCATATTTTTAGCTAAATTATAACGTACATCAATTTATCCTTTTTCAGAAGTATATTAGCTGTACATACTAAATGCTTTAAAATCTAGAAAAATTGCCAATGTGAATATTTAAATACCAAAACTTTTAAATATTCGAAGTATATAAATTCAGCAGCGAACACTTTCCAATTATTCTAATTAAGCAGTCTTTGAAAACTGAAGCATGGTTCTTTTTTAACAAATTTTATTTTTCTAGCATTTATGCTTAAAGAGCAGCGTTTATACTACATAATTTTCGAATGATATATAATTATAAATTGTTTTTGTCTTTAAGTGTTCCTGAAATATATCTTTCATATATTTTAAAAGCACCATTTATAATGTCGTGTTAAATATAAGCAGGTGCTTTGATAAAAATATTTTTGATTTAAAATTGCTGAATAGTTTCCGTGCCTAATTAGGTGGACAAAATGAAAAAAAGCAAGTTGTAAAAATTCAATTAACATGGATGCCATAGGTGCTTTTCCATTCATTCAAAGATATTTTTATTTTAAACCCTTAATTAATTTTTCGAAAGAGAATATTGCTAAAATCAGCATTTTAATTACATTGTAGGATTAAAAATGAACAAGCCATTTATAACTAGATCATAACTGCCTTAAAAAAAAGGTTTAATAAATCTAATACATCAAAATTTAACTGCGTACAGAGTGTTTAAAATTATCCTAATGTTAATATATGACTTTATTAAAAGAAAGCTTTTCAGTACAGTTACAGTGATCCCGAATGCTGCTCTTAAATTTTCTAAATTAGAGCTCTGAATTAAATAAACGTATGCGTATTGATGAATGCTAATTAAAATTTATTGTTAGCACTAGCATAATGGTATGCAAAATTATAATTCATTGTTGGCACCAGCATCATGATATGCAAAAATTACAATTTACTGTTAGCACCAGCATTATGGTATGCAAAATTAAAATAAATTGTTGGCGCCAGCTTAATGATATACAAAATTAAAATTTAATGTTGTCACCAGCAAATGGTACGTAAAATTAAAATTTATTGTTGGTACCAGCATGATGGTATGCAAAATTACAATTTACTATTAGCACCAGCATTATGGTATGTAAAACTAAAATTTATTGTTGACACCATCATCATGGTATGCAAAATTAAAATGTAATGTTGGCACCAGCATTATGGTATGTAAAATTAAAATTTATTGTTAGCACCAGCATCATGGTATGCAAAATTAAAATGTAATGTTGGCACCAGCATCATGAAAGTTGAAACTTTTCTAACAAAAAATTATTTTTCACACAACCCGTACAGATTGTTAATAGTGAAACACTTATTTGTTTTTCGTAAAATCCACTTTGACAATGCTCAGTTGATTATATGGAGAGGAATTTGTCAAATTCAATTCCTTTTGTCCTGAATTTATAAATCATGTTTTGAGTGTAGTTGCTTTCGGATGGATAAAAAAAGAGGGGCAGGGTCTTTTATTTTCTTTTAAAAAATATTCAATATTTTTACTTACTTTCAGCGTGTTCGAAGGAATGGAATCTGACAGGCTGGACATAGTTGACCAAAGCAGACATCTCTGCACCCGCTTCAGATTCTTTGGCTGCTTCCTGCACAATATGATTTCCATCAATAGAAAAATATATTTTTATGAGAAAGGAATAAATATATTTTTTCCTTATACATTCTATTCAAAGAGATTTAATAGCATCGTTCAATGTAATTACCAGCAATACGATTAGATATATTGAGTATGCTTCCTGCCCAATATTATTTCCGTCAATAAAAATGACATTTTGATGGTAAACTGAATATTAAATACATTTTTTACTTAAATATTCTTCTGCAAAGAGATTTAATAGAATTGCTTAATATAATTACCATAAATAAAATTATATAAATTTAATATGCTTATTTCGTTAGTACAGAGAAATTTCCAACAGAGACCACCTTTATATAGAAACAATTTTGTTAAGTATCGATTTTTCATATGAATTTTTATTCCGTAGAATTAATTGAGGAAAACTTCCAACAATGATTAGTTCCAGATTCTAAAAACGACCAATTTTAGCAAACCAAGTTTCGATAATCTTTTAAAATGTCTTGCAAAAAAATTGGGATTTATTGTTAAAAGTGAATTTAAAAGGCTTTTATTTTATAAATGTCAAAGAACAGGATTTTCCTCAATTTTCATATGAAAATAGTACTTGCTTTTCATGAAATATTATTGAATGTAAACTTCGAGACATGCTGGTTTACATTGGATTAATTTCCCTTTTAGGGGGATGTTTTAGTGATAATCTTTTAAAAAATGTTTTTCATCAAAATTTTGGATTTATTGTTAATGTGAAAACGATGATTTTTAAAAAGCATTTACTTTATAAATGTCAAAGAAAAGAACTTTTGTCTACTTTCAAGTGAAAATACTGAATGATTTGCATGCAAATACTGAATATAAACTTGGAGCCCTGTTGGTTCACAATGGATTAATTTCCTTTTTGTGTGACGTTTCAGTGAAAACCTTTTATGCAGATTATTAGATATGATATTATTATATTTTTACCCTGACATTTACGAACATTTATTTATACTTGAAAAATAAATAAATAAAATAATATGGTTTGACATCAGAAAGCAAACTGAATAAATATACTTTTAAATAAATGAATTACAATAAATAGAGATTAAATAATCCACGTTTTATACTCTGATAGACATAATATATTCTATCGATGCTAATATTTAAAATAAATTAGTAAATATACAATTTTTTTTATATACAGATGATGAAATAACTTAGTAGTTTGGAAATGACTGGATGTTTGTTCATCTACTTTCAATAAATTGTAATATATCTTGTTTTCAATTTGATTTTTTAAAAATATTGTCGAGTTTGCATGTACTTATTTTATGTTTTTGTACATATTTTAATATACAATCATTAGTTTTAATGAATATTTATATACGTAATAGTTTTATTGCATACAGAGTAGTGTTTGCAAATTTTCCCATATGAATGCTGAGACGGTTAATGACAAAGAAAGACTGTTTTTTGTTTTTGTTATCCTGCAACTGCAACAGCTTTGGATGAGAGTTTCGACGAAAAGAAAGGACATGGTGTCATTCTCTGTGGAGAAGCGACTAGATAATTGGCAATGGCCAAATGGGGGCATTGCGCGGATGCAAGATAAAATTTATTGACCAGATGGTGGCCTCTTGGCTGTTCTGATTTGTACAGCCTTGTTTATGAGAGGTATGTGTCGGGCAAGTGTTCAGACATCTGGAGTTTGTCTGGTGAAAAAAAAAAATGTCAGAGGGGGAATAAAATTCCAGCAAATGGTCAGAATGTCACACTGACCAGAAAAATATTCTCCCCTTAAACTAATGACCATCCGTATGTGGGCTCCTAGGTACAGGACTTAGCCAATGAAGCGAGTTGAAATGTTGTATATTGATAGAACTTGGAAATGAAAACGACACAGATATTTTTTGAAACAATAAAATCCGTGTGATGGCTTCTAGACACAGAACCCAGCCAATGAAGCAAGTTAAAATGTATACTGATAGAAAATGAAAAATGACACAGAGACTTTTTAACACAGAAAGATCCGTGTGTGGGCTCCTAGGTACAGAACCTAGCCAATAAGGCGAGTTGAAATGCTGTACGTTGATAGAACCTGGAAAAAACGAAAAACGACATAGAAGCTTTTTAACACAGAAATATCCTTGTAATAGCCAATGAAGCGAGTTAAAATGCTGTATACTGATAGAAAGCGAAAATGACACTTTTTAACACAGCATGATTGACTCAATAATTTAAAAAATGGGGGCTCGCGAACCAAGCAAAAGAGAAAAATAAGATAGTTTATGTTAATTTAGTTATTAAAGGTTGTTGTGGATCGCAACGTTGAGATTACTTTATTGATAATGTGTTTTGTATTGGTAAGGGTTATTTTGGTCTATGTTTTTAAGTACAGGTAATTTAAATATTTTATTTACAATACCGCAATATCATTTCTATAAAAGCCTTTTTCTTAATTTTTATATAATCTTTATATGTATAATTCTTCTATACTTGTGTTTGTCACTGAACTCCTCTAAACGGCTGGACCGATTTTGATGAAATTTTTGTGTGAGTTTGAGTGGGTCCCTGGATGGTTTAGATTTACATTTGGACTTAGTAAGTAGCGCTGCGATCAGATTCCAGGAATTTTTTTAATTTCAGGGGCAAGGACAACGTCTGCCGGAACATCTAGTGATATATTTCCAACTTTTGGACTTACACGTAATAATGAAAAAAATATATCCATATAATTTACAGTTCATTTATAGTTCCCATATCTATGGTTTAAAAAGGAAACCCTCGGAAAAATGGAACAACGGTTAGCTGTAGTAAGCAATTGCAGTTGAACAGTATCGATTATATTTGCAAATTGAATGCACTTTCTCGAACCTAAAACAATATGGCATTTCAACTATCGCAATAGCTTCGATTTTTCGCCCTCATATCTCACCTCTGCGCCCTCAAGACCTCCGGTTCGTCCTCGTCTGATCAATGTCCGTGTCGGACTCCTCCGCTCCTTCTATCTTGTCTTCTGAGGCCCCGCTGGGTTCATTCTCATCCCCGGGGCTGCTCACCGAGGAGCTCTTGATGCGCTCTGGGGTGAGGGGCTCCTCGCGCCCCACTGAAGACTTGGGGACGCGGTTCTGGGCAGCTAGCGAAAGAAGAAAACATGACAATTAGTCCCTTCGCACAAGAAGCAAATTAAACAAAGCATGGAATTCAGTAAAATGTGAAAAATATTTTTCCATTCTTATTCACATCAAATAGTAAACAATCAAGTCAACAGGATTCATACCAAATGCTAAAGAATCTAGATTTAAGTTGGATACATCAAAAGATTCACTAACCAAATACTAAAAGAATATACACTTATAACCATAAGTGTATATTCTTTAGTATTAGATCGGTGAATCTTTTGATTGACATCAAGTATTAAAGAGTAAAGCCGGATGCACAAAACTTACTGAAGAATCAACTGGATTCACAACGATGACAAGAGATTTTAGATTTAAGTTATATTTACTTCAAGATTTAAAAGCTAAAGCTCTGGTTTAATATGTTTATTGATATAAACATATGAAACCAGATATAAACAGATTCAATAAGAAAATAAAAAATTGTTTTCTGACATTGTTCACACCGAAGACTAAACATTCCTACAGAGGCATTGGAATTCGAGCTTCTTTTTTATTTAAAAGAATAGCTCCCGATTCTTCTCAGATGTCTTTAGTCAAGAAAGATAAATTTGTAGTTGAATTCCTAAGACAGATCATACAATGTTAGGGTATACAATCTAAGATAGGCAATATAATAATAAAGCTTGCTTCTGATGAATTGAAATCCTGTTAATTAATCTTCTTTTTAATTTTTGTCGGGAAAAAAAATAATTGAAAACATTTTTGTGAGGAAACGCGGTTCTTTTTCAAATCGAAATAGAATTTGCTTGGAATTAAGGATAAATTGATTGTTTAGACAGTCAAACCGTTTTATTGACTCTTCTGATTCCAAGTCTTGAATTCTTGGTATGGATGCAAATTCAATGAATAAATAAACCATCAAAAATCTAATGGAATAGAATAATGCAAGGAAAAAGTTTTAAAGCGAAATGATCAAGTAATCTAATACTGATAATAGACAATTTCTCTTAGGAACAAAGCAAAAAGTAATTTTTGTCGATTAACTTTTCTTATTTTTATGTTATTTTATATTTACAGTATACATTTTTTTACTTTTCTTTTTAAAGATCAGATTTTGCATTTGATACCATTTGCATTTAATTTGAACCATAGCATTTGAAATTTGATAGTTAGTACCTTATACATGTATAGTCACAAAAGTTAACGTACATCTATTGAAATAAGACATTCTAAATATTTAAAAAATTAAATTTATGCAAATGTTGCACTTTTGTAAGTTTAACAATATTTTGTAAAATGAAGTGACAAAAGCTAAATAACCTCTCCAGAATATGCAAAAAAAAAAACAACTGTAAAATTGACATCAAAAAATTCCTCATAGAGGAGGTGCTTTTTTAGAACTTCATATTATTTCACTCTTTAAACAGGAACGAAAAAACCTTACATATTAGTATTGAAAAAGGAAAGCATAAGTTGAGCAATTTGTGTTTGTACTCTTCCAGAATTTGATAATTAAGGTTTGGCTTGACACTCTACGTTCATCTAATTGCACACTTTGAGCTAATTAGACCGTGACCTACAGTTTATCGTGAATTCCAAATTACTAACAATCATCCATGCCGCCGCCAGTATTCGAACCTGAAGCACCAAAGGTCAGATCTCAAGCCAATGGCCATCAGACCACTTTGATAATTGAGAAGGAATAAAAAAAATCTAAGCAGAAATTGCAAAAAACTGCTTGTAAATGTTGGTCTACTGACCAAAATATTATAAAGAATTACGAAAAAAAAATGGATATACTTTTTAATAAACCTTTGAAGTGAACGGCCAAGGATTTTGAACTATCGAGGAATGTGAAATTAAATCTGAAACTGTCCGCTACTCAAATAAAGGAATAAGTTGCGGTTATAACTAGTAAGAAGGTTAATGCTGAAAAAGTTCGAAGAATCCTTCGATTTGAAGGATTTCCTGGGGAAGTTCTGTGAAGAAAACCGTTCATATCCAGAAGAAATCGATGACAAAGGCTGAACTTTGATAGCGAGTAAATCCTTAAGGATTTTCCTTTTCGCCGATAAGAATAGATATAATATTTTAGGAAGTTACGGACGTTTTAAAATTTGATGATGCAGAAATTGAAAATGTCGTCCATGGTGAAGCATGGTCGAGGAGAAATGATGGTTTGGGAGTCAATGTTTTTATGTTGGTGTTTGAAAATTAACCTTCAATGAAGTCAAACATTTAAATATATTGTAATATAATGTGTCTTAAATATATTGCAATATATGTTGTAGATATCTCACAGTTTTGGAGTCAGTGGACCTATTAGCATGACAATGATTCAAAACAAAAAGAGCTAAGATTGTAACAGAAACCAATACAAAATGAGGCCTGATGGCCACTCTGCTTTTGGTGCCACAGGCTTCAGGTCCGAATCCTGGCGATGGTATGGATGTGTGTGAGTGGTTCAGAATCCACTTTAAACTGTAGATCCCGGTCTGTTTAGCCCTCGTGTGCACAAACTGACCGTAGAGCGACAAACCAAACCAAACCAAATCTATACAAAATACCGGCACAGCTCCGTACCCCTCCTCACTCACAAAGACTTGAATGCCATTAAATGCATCTAGTGGATGAACTTGACAAAAGAGTTAAAAATACAATTCAGTTACAGAGATAAAGATTCTTTGCAAGCTTAGTTTGAAATTATGCCAAATGCTGCACAGATTCTTGTTGCTTCATCGCATAGGTTTGATTTGATTTGTCGTAACTTACTGTTTAACCGACTGGGACCTACTGTTTAACGTAGGTTCCGAACTACTAACAAACATGCATGCCACCTCCAGGATTGGAATCTGAAGCATGTGGTACCAAAGGCCGGAGCGCTAGCCAATTGGCCATCAGGCTGCTCAATACAGGAGATTACAAGCCATCATCGATTCACAAGGAAAAGTTACACAATATTAATATTATAAATTATTTATTAATAATATTAAAATATATTATCTTTTATATACACCATTCCAGTATAAATGCAATAGATTTAAACATTCGAATTCACTAATACAAAAAATTTATGTGAAAATGAAACTCATTTTTTTTTTTTTTAATTCTTAATTCTCCTTCTACTAGCCCTTCGTTTTTTTTTCTCAAACTAGAGAGAGAATAATCATTGCTTACCATAAAAATAACACTTAGCGGGAATATTGATCAGAAATTCATAAAAAACGCCCACTCAACTGTGTTTTATTGGAGGAGAGAAGAATAAACAAATAGAAGCGCAGTCACCCCAACCCTAAAACCTCTGTTCTAAAAATTATTGGATTGGCGCTTCTTTTTTTTATTTATTTGCATGGAAAACAATCGATTTGGGCACACCGCACCAAAGAAATATCTCCTTTCTTCTTCTCAGAGATATTGATTTAGAAATGCTTTCGAATCCGTGGCCTTTTACTCGACTCGGTGTTCATTATAGTAATGGAAAAATGATTTTCATTTTTGCAAAAGCGCGCCACATTTTCGAACGTGAGATAACATAAATAATTTATTCGATTTCAGGTGCCGCAGATTTATTTTACAAAGCGGAGTCTTGCGTTTGTTTTCGGCGTGGTTCATTTGAGAATGATTTGTATTGTTACGTTTATTTTCGTTGCAATAAGTTTTAAAAAAAAATGATGATGATATTTCTTTTCTTTTGCTAAGTATCGATTTGTTTAGAAAAGATTTAAAACTTCTATTGAATAAATTAATTTTAAAAATATCAGTTTTAATTGTATTACTTGGCAATAAACGTTTTGTTTGAGCTGAAAAGATAAAAATTTTTACAAGTGAAATTTTTATAAATATGGAAAAAAATTTTTTTTATATAATTTCCATAAAATCCTCTTAATTACTTGGCAACAAAATGAATTTTTAACTCTATTCTTAGAAATTGCACAAATATGTAATCTCTGTTGTTGTTGCTGTTGTTATAGAATCCTTCATGGAAGGAGGGGAGAGGGGGGCAGTTTCTGTTTTAGATGGACTACCCGTAGGGTAGAAGTCTGACTTCTGCTCCGTGTCGCTAAAGGAGGGCAGTTTCTTCCGGGTGGACTTTTAGGGAAGAACCCCGCATTTGCGTATCGTAGGGAGAAAATCGAAAGCTCCCACCGACTCACGAGGCAAGATGCCGAACATCACAAACGCCAACATGCCTCTTCGTTTTTGAAGATGTCTACAAAAAAGCCGCCAGTGGATTGAACCTCATGTAAATTCTATTCATGATTTATAACAATTTAAAAGCATCACGATCTATAAGTAAATATCAATCTGCTTGTTTATAGCAATTCTTCGCTGCATCTAATTTTCATAAAATGAGTATAACAGTTCCCAACTTGATTCAAATAATATTTTATTGGCTTGTTTCTATTAATATGTTGGTTTTTTAAGTCATATATTTTAATCTCAATAAAGATAAAAATGTCAATACGTCGTTGGTAACTTGCAAAATAATACGCAGGAGAGTTCGAAGTCTAACTTGCCAGCCACGTTAGTTACACGGTTTTCAGAAATCAAGATATTCGATGATGCCTATGACAGCATGTGTAAGTATATCGCATCAACAATCTAGCACCTTCATGGAGTTTCCTGCTTTTATTCCATTCGACACAAAAGTGCCACTAAATGTCCATTCTGAAGGTGATGTCCTCTTTTACATCACTCGTTATTGGATTGTTCGTCATATTTGTAAGGAAACATGAGACCCACCAATTTTGTTCGAGACAAAAATTATATAAGTACAATACAGCAAAAAAAAAAATATCAGTGAGAGAGACTGGACTGCTTACCAAAGCTCTTAAAATAATAAGATCCTGAAAGAAATTGAAATTTGTTTAGAATTTCAATTTATTATACATGAACATATTCACTTATTTAATCAGCGGAATTTTTTAATACAGCCCTCATAAGATGCTATACTGGCCTTGCACGATATCTCAATTGTGGAGGCAACCACACAAGGAGAAAATCCCTGAACCAACTTGTATCAACTGCCAAAACAAAAGACACATTGCCTCTTGGAGATGATGGCCTACTTTCCCAAAGCCGCAATCCAAGAAAAGAAAAGTCTCCTGCTGTTTTCTGTCATTTCAAAACCTAAGATTTCTCTCTCTAAATCTATTTCTCCATTTATGCCCTTTGTTAAAGCGACAGCGCTCCAACTCCCATAAACCAAATATGTGTATCTCTCTCCTGATACACAACAAATGGAGCTGTTTGCTTCATTACCTCTACTAAGAAGTATATGATGACTGCCTTCCCTAAGCTTTTCGAGGTGATAGTACGTAAGCAACAATCTACTAATAATTTGGACAAATTGGTTTATTTCATGACCTTTGTTACCAATAAATAATATCTCGTACAAACAGTGAATTAGTTTTTATATCCTTGAATGACAATAGTATGTACAATAAAAAAGATCAAAATTTTATTAATGACAATAATCCAGATTTCAAGCTTATTCATGAAACTTTCTTAAACCCAAAGAGTAAATTGTATATTGCAAATTACGACCTTCTCAGCAACGATAGAGATCTACAGCTAATTGCATGGCTTCTCGTGAAACCACTGGTTTGATTAAAGTTATCTTCTGTCATCATGTTCTTGCAAACCCCTCACCCTGTTTAATCTACGACAAAGCAACTATTACCAAACCTCATAAAGAACCAGTTATTATTGCTTCTATTTATATCACGATCTTTCCACTTTTCAAATTGGATCTTGAAACTTAAATTCCGCTTGTATCAAATGCCATCATCGTTGTAGATTATAAAGCTCAGCTGTGGAACTGTTGCCGTAATAGTATTCCAGGTAAATACCTTCTCCAATTTTGGCAAAACTCAAGAATAACGACAAGCGTTTTTCTCCTGCCATTCAAAAGTGTTTTGCACCACCTCTACGCTTGATCTTGCTGTAGTTCAAAACTTTCTTTTCCCATGTGAAATTCACTGTCCACCTGAATTTAGCTCGGATCATAATGCTGTAAAACTTTCTTTTAAATTTAATTACATCACTCCGTCTACAGTTAATAATATTATAACTTACTGGAAACTAAATTCTGACTCTCTTCCAATTCTTAATATTAGTTCTAAAAAGAGTTAGATAAAGAAATTTTTAGTTTTCTTAACTATGTAATGGAAGTACAGAGATTAGCTGCAAAAATTATTCTAAATTCTATCAAAGAGTGGTTCACCCTGATGTTAAAAATCTTATGAAATAATGACTTTCATAAGGAATCTACTTATTAATGAGAACGATATTTTTTTTTTTTGAGTTATTGAAAATATTGTAAGCATACAGGGATGAATTTTCATGCAGAATATCAATCTCAAATATAAATAAACTGACAAAGTCTGATTTATTGGATATATTTCATTGCTCAACAAAACACTATAAGATACATTAGAAAAAATATTTTTGTAAAATTTTTATTGTTCGGAAAAATGAAAATGATCAAATCAAATGAAACTTCCTCTTAAAATTAATATTAATGCTCTACACTATCTGTTTATTGTAACTTTTAAATTTCAGACACAAAAAAAAAGAATGTATTTGTAGAAACTGAAAAGTAGCAATAAATTTTATTCCTTCAATTGAATTTTCCATCAATGTTAAAAATCTTATGAAATAATTACTTTCATAAGGAAACTTTTATAAGTTATCGTAAATATGGCAAGTATACAATGATTAATGAGGAATTTTCCATACAGAAGGTCAATCTCAAATATAAACAAATTGGCAAATTCTGCTTTATAGGATATATTTCATTCCCCCATAAAACACTATAAGGAACATTAAAAAAAGAATCATTTTAGAAAAAAAATTTTACTTTCAAAAAATGAGAATGATCAAATTAATTTTTGCATCAAAATTCTTCTTAAAAAAAATTAAGATTAATGTTTCTACATTTTTTATTGTAATTTTTAAATTTCAGACACGTACACAAAGAAAAAGAAAAAGAATTTATTTGTAGATCTTAAAAAGTAAACATTCCAATTTATTCATTCAATTGAATTTTTCAGCAATTCAAAACTATTTCATATTTTATCTCTTTTTTTTACAATACGAAAAAAATGTATAGATTCCATAAAATCGAAAGCAAATAATACGTACCTAACCAATGCCCTCATTACAGGACGTCAACCTAAATTATTCGAACGATAAGAATTCCGCATTTCGAAATGGAATAGCTCGTTCGAAATCAGCAAATTCCTCCACTTCGCATTGCAAAACGGAAAATAGGGCCCTCTTAAATTACGGCATTATGAATACAGATTAAAGCCCTTGGCCGTGATGTGATTCATGCCTTATTAGGTATGAAATATGCAGAGCCCTTATCGTCTGCTGAAGGATTACGAGAAAGAGTTGTGCATCTGGCAATACTTTCGGAATTCAAATCGAGGGAATGCTTCCAGTGATAGGGCTCGAAGTAATCCTTCGGAACAAGGCAGGATTTTATGTTTCGCTAATGTGCACTTATTATTGGGTGACTGTTTTGATTTTGCTCCTTCTTACGTAGTCGCTACTTACTGCAGAATACAAATTTAAATCCTAAAGTATAAATTATGGCGTTCCTTCATATGCTAATGAAAATACAGTATTAATATAATAAAAAAGAATCAAGTTTATTATTATTATTTTGAAACTATCATATTGACGTAGAAAAAAATGTTATATCTTCAATATGGAGTACTTAGTTTTTATATGCTTAATCTGAAAGGAAACATAATTAAAATATTATTTGCTTACTACAGAATAAAATTTAAATCAAAATTATGAATTATAGCGCTGCCTTCATATGCTAATGAAAACACAGTATTAATATAATAAAAAAAAAAAAGAATCAAATTTATTATTATTTTTTTTGAATCTGATTAATGTAGGAAAAAAATTTATATCTTAAATATGGAGAACTAGTTTATAAATAGCAGGGAATTATATTATTTCTAGCAGGGCAATATAATTAAATTAAATATTATTTGAAGTAATGTAGATTATTAGTTGACATTTGATGAATTAAAAAAAAAACAGAATTTTAAATATTCGTATGCTTTAATTAACTGCTGTTGCATTTTTTTCTCACGGAAAGAGTTTTGGCATTTCATTCCCAGGAGAGAGGAATGTATTTTATTTGCCAATCCTATAATAACATCAATCATTCAAATCTGACAGCAGACAAGCAGTATTGTGGGTATTTTTATATTACATGCAATTAGTGCCTTCTACTAATGAGAACAACCTGTCACTCAAATCTGATAGCAGATATTCGGTATCCTGTATAATGAGACCCAGTAAATTAGCGAATATCTGTACGACCTTCACCAGTCAAAACACCTACAGAATGAATATGAACTATACCAGGGAGTTGTCCCACATTGGGATTGGTGATGGACTACGAGCTAAGAAATTTTTACTCAATGAAAATTGAAGGAAGTTGCCCCCTCTCCCACTCTTGATGGATTGTCTTAAAATGAGTTTTTGGTGAAGAAGAATGAGTGTTCTGCGACGAGTCGACCAGAAGTGTTGTTTTTCTTTTCTTCTCTGAAATGACTGAATAGGTCTAATATAGGCAGAGAAGTTATTCTTTAAATAAATGGAAATTTTCTAGACATTGTGCATCCTAACAATATAAATCTTACGTTATAATTTAATATAGTACACAAGAAGTTCTGGAGCTTTTTATAACAAAATATATTACATTTTAAAAAATGTTCAGAAGGGAACAGAAAATTAGGGTTATCATTGTAAGTACATAAATTTTCAGAAATTCATTTCCTTTTTTATATATAAAGACATCCTAAAATTAAAAATTATTTTTGTAAATTCAAATTTAAGTTGTAAAAAGTAATCAAGAGCTTACAATAAATTCTAAAGCTATCATTAGTGAGCATTTCTATGCATTGTGCTTCCTAACAATATAAATCTTAATCTATAATTTAATATAGTTCAGAACTATATAATGAATATAATATAAATATTCAAAATTCATTTCCTTTGTTATATATAACTACATCCTAAAATTAAAATTATTTTTGTAGAACCCAAAGTTAAGTTTTTTTGTTGTTTTAAATGCAATTAAGATCTTACAATAAGTTTTAACCAACTTTCTTTAATGTACATTTATATGCATTGTGCTTCTAACAATTTAAATCTTACTCTATAATTTCATATAGTACACAAAAGTTCAGTACTATATAACAAAATAGCTTACATTTAAAAATTAAAAGCATATTCAGAAGAAAACAGAAATCATTCTCATTATAAATATATAAATATTCAAAATCCCTTTCCTTTGTATATATAAATACATCGTAAAATTAAAAATTATTTTTATACAAGCTGAAGTTAAGTTTTTAAACGTAATCAAGATCTTACAATAAGTTCTAAACTACCTTAATTAAAAATTTAATAGATTTTTAAACCAAGTCATACCTCTGGAAAAGTGCTTCTTCTTATTTTTGATGATAATTTTCCGCATGAGCTGTTTAGGTGATGGTAGCAGTTGACCAGGATTCAGCTAAAAAAAGTGAAATGAGAATTAAGAAAATAAAATCACGGGCATTAACAAATGAAAAACGTTTGAAATAAAGTAACAGATGTGAATGCAATCTGTTGATAGTATTTGATTTTGTTTATTTTTGGGTGTTATACTTTCTTTTGCATATTACAAAGGAGCTTAAGTCTGGTAACCCTTTTTTTAATCCATTAACCCTGAATGAGACTAAGACAATTGTTCTATTCTTAGTCTCAACTTTGTCGACCAATGACGTTTGGGGAAGTTAGGTCACGGATAATATGATGACGCTATTGAAAGAGCAGTACAGATGGTCTGGCAGAGAAAATAACTACTACGCTGACAGGATTCTTCTGCATTCTTGTACTTTCTATTTCACTTCTGGAAATAGCAACAGTTACATTTTTTTTTTTATAATTAGTTTTCAAATGCTCATTTTTGTACATTAAACTTATTTTGAGAATTAAAATGAACCATTGAGCATGAGATAGAAAAACAAACACATTCATGATATTTCAATGGCAGATATTCATACGAGGATTTCTGACAAACCAGTTTCTACTAAATAGGTAAACCAATTGAGTAGATGAATAGAAAACATTATTGTCTCATAACAGGTTAATAATAACCCCATCCTTCATTCCTGGCACTTTTAAACGTTAGCGAAACTCTACTGTACGTTCTGCTGCCATTCATTATGTGCCATAGCCTGTTTTTTACATAAGATAATGCTCATCCCCACGTAGTTGAAAAAAATGGATGGGCTCCAAAATATTTCTTCCATTTTTCCAGGCCATAGTTGTTAAAAGGTTGAAGCAAAATTTCTTATAGTGTACAGCTTTCTACACAAAACATCTTTCATTGACAAAACTACGTAAAATTTCCTTTAATATTGATAAAACTTTCACCATAAAGTTTTCCTGTTATCTTTATTTCCCAACTAAACGAAAAAAAACATAAAATTTTATTTTGCTTCATACAAAGAATGGACTTTTATTTCCGATTCTTCCATTGTAAAAATTCTTCCAGCTATCGTACAAATTAATCCCTTTAATTCCCCGAGCAGCAGAAATGACAAAAGAGAAATGAATATTTAAATGAGAGTGAACGTTTCCTCTTGTAAACCTGCCCTTACACTTTCTACAGAAAAAAACCATTCAATGATTGAGATGAATGAAGGTCTGGAAGACATCTGTCGCAAATATGGATCGATGTTATTGTAATTAGCCCCTCACACATTTCTTTTGTACGTTCGTGGATGTCTTTTTCGAGTAGTTTAAAATATTTCTGAAATTCTCGCGTAGATTTTAATCATCTTCTGTGTATGTTAATATTTTGAAGGGAACAAATATCGATTTCAAGTTATTGTGTAATTAACCAAGCTGAAGTTTTATCAAATTTTTTTTAGAGCATAGATTTTATTTCTGTTTTAGAATTTCAGCCATGCATGTTAACAAACAGAATCTGATATAAAGGCCATAGAACCAAGTAAAAGGTCATTTTTTTTCGTGTTTTACATTTATTTGACTTATTACATTTATTTGTTTTACATTTATTAACTTATAACTTTTTCTTAGTGAACTTCTTAAATTTCTCTAGGATTTTTGCACTTATCTGTTCCTGTACAAACATGATATTTTTTTCTTAATTACCACTAACATCATTATATTTAAGATCTTTAACAGTTTTTCAACGGGTCTCATAGCCAAATGACTAGCGCTCTGATACTCGGAACCACATGCTTTGGGTTCCAGTCCCGGCTGTGTCATGAATACTTGTAGTTGTTTGGAATACCCTTCAAGCAGTGGGTCCCGGTCTAATATGACTGTTGGTAGTATGACTGACAATCCTATCCCGTAAAAAGGAAAACTCACATGTCTTGATAGTGACAGTAGGCAGACGGTCTTAGTCCACCATGGGGATTTTGCGCCAATGAAAAATAAAAGGTTTCTATTTCTGCCTTATACTTCTCCCTCGATGGCGCAACAGCCCCATGGTGGGTTAGTTGACTGCTTACTAGTAGATTCCGAAGCATGAGATGTTCTACTGTTTGCGAGGTAGTGTTGACAGCGCTACGTCCACTTTCTACAGATTTATTATATCGTCAGCGACTGTTCAAAGTGGATCCATAAACTCTGCAAACATCCATGGTACCACCAGGACTATAACTCGAAACCTGTGGCAACGAGGGCCAGACGTGTCTCATATTAATACGCAAAATATTTCTGCCATTTTTGCCAGGCCATATTTGTTAAAGGTTGAAGGAAAATGTCTTATAGTGTACAGCTTTCGCTACAAAGCCTCCTTCATCCACAAAACCTCGTGCAAAAATATCCTTTAATAATATAAAGGTTTCATCGAAAAAGTTTCTTATCTTTACTTCCCAACTAAACGAAAATAAAATTTTGCTTCATACAAAGAACGGACTTTTATTTTCGATTCTTTCATTGTAAAATTTCTTCCAGCGATCGTACAAATTAATTCCTCGAACAGCAGAAATGACAAAAGAGAAATGAATATTTAAATGAGAATGAAAGTTCCTCTCGTAAACCTGCCCTTACACTTTCTGCCGAAAAAAACTCTTCAATGATTGAGATTAATGAAGGTCTAGAAGACATCTGTCTCAAATATGAATCGATGTCATTGTAATTAACCCTTCCCACGTTTCTTTTGTACATTCGTTGATGTCTTTTTCGAGTTTAAAATATTTCTAAATTGCGTGCATATATTTTAATCAACTTCTGTGTATGTTAATATTTTTTCAACGGAACAAATATTGATTTCAAGTTATTGTGTAATTGACCAAGATGGAATTTTGTCAAACTTTTTATTGAGCACAGATTTTATTTGGGCTTTTACAATTTCAGCCATACATCTTTACAAACATAATCTGATATAAAGGCTCTAGAACCGAGTAAAAGTAATTTTTTCGTGTTTTACATTTATTTGACTGGCTTATAACTATTTTGTTAGTGAACGTCTAAAATTGTTCCTGTACTTTACAGTTTTCTGTTCCTGAACAAGCATAATTCTTTTTCGCAATTACCATTGACATCATTATTTAAAATATGTAATAGTTTTTCAACGGGTCTGATAGCCGAATGATTAGCGCTCTGGTGTTTGGAGCTACAGGCTTTGTGTTCGAGTCCCGGCTGTGAATGGATGTTTGGAGTGGGTTGGAATATACTTTAAGTAGTAGGTCCCGGTCTAATATGACTATTAGGTGTACAGCTGACGATCCTACCCCGTAAAAGGAAGTATCTCATGTCTTGATATCTGACAGAGGCAGACGGACTTGGGCTAACATGTTGCTTTTGCACCAAAGAAAATTTTTTATTTCTGCCTCATACTTCTTCCTCAAAGGCGCAACAGACCCATGGTGGGCCAAGGCCGTCTGTTTACTGGCAGATTCCGAAACATGAGTTGTTCTTCTTTTATGGAATAGGATTGTCAGTATTAAACTCAACACACTCTATAGTCATATTAGACCGGGACGGTTTAAAGTAGATTTCGAAACACTGGCAGCGTCCATGGTACAGCCCGGACTCGAATCTGAAACCTGTGTCACCGACCGTCAGATTTGTCTTATACCAGTGCGCAAAATATTTTTTTCCATGTTTGCTAGATTATAGTTCTGAGAAGGTTGAAGAAAAATGTCTTTTAGTGTCTCAAATGTTTTCAGCATTCTGTACAAAGCACCCTTCATCGGCAAAACTACGTACATAAAATATCCTTTAATAATAAGAAAACTTTCGTCATAAAGTTTTGTTATCTTTATTTCCCATCTAAACCAAAAAGACATCAAAATAAAAAAAATTGCTTCCTATAAAGAATGGAATTTTATTACCCATTCTTTCGTTGTAAGAATTTTTCCAGCGATCGTACAAATTAATCCCTTTAATTCCCCGAGCAGCAGAAATGACAGAGAGAAATGAATATTTAAATGAGAATGAACAACTCTCGCAAACCTGTAGTTACACTTTCCACCGAAAAAAACCTTCAATGATTGAGATTAATGAAGGTCTGGAAGACATCTGTCGGAAATATGGATCGATGTTATTGTAATTAGCCCTTCCCATATTTCTTTTACACATTCGTTGATGTCTTTTTCGAGTTTAAAATATTTCTAAAATTGTCGCGTAGATTTTAATCAACTTCTATGTAGGTTTCAACGGAACTAATATCGATTTCATGTTATTGTGTAATTAACCAAGATGAAGTTTTATCAAACTTTTTAAAGAGTGCAGATTTTATATATGTTTTAGAATTTCAGCCATGCTTCTTAACAAACAGAATCTGATATAAAGGCTCTAAAGCCGAGTAAAAAGTTCCTTTTTTGTGTTTGCGTTTTTTTGCTGCCTTATAATTATTTTCTTATTGAACTTCTTAAATTGTTCCTGTACTTTACAGTTTTCTGTTCCGGAACAAGCATGATTTTTTTCACAATTACCATTAACATCATTATTTAAGATCTGTAAAAGATTTCAAGTTTTCAAGCAGCCTGAGGGCCGAATGACTAGCACTCTGGTTGTCTTTACCACTGTCTTTGAGTTCGAGTCCCGACTAGGCCAAGGATGCTTGTAGTGGTTCGGAATCCATTTTACGCAGTAATTCCCAGTCTAATATGACTATTGGGTGTACGGCTGGCAATCCTACTCCGTAAAAAAGGAAACAGCTCATGTTTCGGATTCTTCCAGTAGCAGCCGACCTTGAATTTTTTTACAGAATACTTATTTACAATTTTGAAAATCTGTTGTAAATCACAAAATTCATTTTTATACATTAGTTATTTTTTTAAGTCCCATGAGACAAAAGCTAAATATGGCAAAATACTATTTGAGTTCGATTAGTGAATCTTCTGTGGCTCTGAACATGTAATTTCGACACACAAAAAGACGTAGAATTTTACTGCAGGAAGTAATTATTCCAATGGAGAAAGCATATCATATTCCCAACTAGAGCTATCGACTAGGTTCTCTATTAGGGTCTCAACAACATAAATCGATAAAGTATGGCATATCGAGTACAAAATTCATGAATATGTATAAGCATACAAGTCGTTTTAAAAATTTAGAGCTAAAGTAAAAACGAGTAAAAAAGTACATCAATATAGATTTAAGTAAAAATTATATAAATGCCCTACACGAATCCTGCGTTCCTGAAAAGGAAGCAGCAAGTATTAAGGGGAACGTCTTACCTGATGTGTGCCGAAGGGCTCTGTGATGATCATGTCTCCAAAGATCTTTCTACAGTACATAGCCATTTTAGCCTGCTGCTTGGTTCTGAAATCAAACAATTTTCGGGATCAAATACCGAAACATGATAAAACATAGTATTTATAAATATATTTTTTATCATGTAGAAAAAAATATTTTTTTTATCATCGTTTAAAAATGATGCACACATTTTAAAGAAATCCCAGCTCGTTTAATTTCTATATATACGGACTTTCAAATAATGTAAAACACAGTTTTATAGTGTACAGATTGGGAAACCAGATTGTAACAGGGTGTGATTGGGTTGAGATACTGAAGGCACAGGTTGGTGATTTCATAGCTTTATTTACATACGCACAAACACCACACATATTCAATTAGAGACATACAATATTTAACACATTTAACAGATAATTATAGATTCGAGTAATGACTCCACTTCAAAACCGAAAATTCAGCTTTGCGCAGGGTGCTGAAATATACTTCTTCTCGGGGTGAGAGTTTGTAAGCCAACTAATGCTCCGGAATGCGCTAAATACAGCGCTAAAATAGAGAATATAAACTAAACGTTTTTCAGCTGTAGCACCATTACGTCGCTGTATTTCCTCTTGGGTGAAAGTGTTGAGGCCAACTGACCATTTCTCCTGAACGCCACAGGGCGAGCTCTTGCCAATGTGCAGGAGGAAGTACATTTACAGTTTATATTTCAAAAGTGAGTATTAAAGACATACTCTAATGAACAAACGATAAACGCTAGTTGTTTCGTTTGTGTTAAGCTAATAGGTGATTCGTTCTCTTTAACTACGTTCTAGTAGAATCCAGAAATATTGATATCAAAAATTGGCAAAATTATTGTCGGCATCTTTGCAATATTTCAATCCTTTCTCATGTCTCCTTTCTCTGTGTCTTTGTTTGTCTTTGTCTAGACTATGTGGAATATTTTAAAGAACGAAATCATTTTAAAACAGCTATTTAAACAAAAAATATATAAAACTAATTTTAACTGAAAATAAGACAAGAGGAACTTTGTACAGATATGTTATATCATTATTAATAAAAATATTTATAAGCATGTGGAAGACATAGTTTCTTAAAATTGCAGAACTAAAGTAATAATACGTGTGCAGACACCTTTTGGAACCATTATTTTCAGCCATGAAATAAGTGTGTTTTGAATGTTATAATGTCAGGCCTTCAGTGGTTTAAATTTCATCACATTAAAGGACAAATATTTGTATCACCCTTTGTTCTTTAAATATTTCTAACGAAGAAAGATCGACAACGCTTGTGTTTCGGTTATTGATGAAGGTAACAAACAAGGGTATTTAATATGATGTTCTTTCCATCTTAATAATAGTTATTTTTTAATTTAAACTGTACACATCACGTCATTAAACTACATATATTTGCACTGATTTTTGTACGAGGTAAAATGCAGCATATATTTTCATCATTTCAGTACAAGTTAGATACGGATATGCTTGTGGTCTTGATTCAGTGTTGTTTGTGGATACAAACTAAATTATTTCTCAAAATAATAATGCGATGTTTAGCTGCCATATTTATTAAAATATTCTTTTCACTTTCTTGACAGACTTACCCTAACTTACCACCTAGATTTAAATTGTATAGAAAGCAACCAGCCATTAATTAGAAAAATTTAGGGTCATAAAAGATATTACTAAAAATTTTTGTATTGGTATATTGCAGTGATCACTTAAATAGTGCGTATTTTATTGTAAAGAGAAACGATTTAATCATTTTCTTCATTTTTATCTAGAGATGTAAAATTTCAAGCTTAATTCAAAAGACCATAAATATACAAATATATATCTCCATCCATATGATATAGCAACTACATCTATAGAGACAACCATGCCATAAGACGATTTGTCCTTTCAGTATACAGCACTGTAGAGCACAATAAACATATTTAATATCCTTCCAGAGAAATTTTAGATTCCTTTTTTTAAGGCCGAATAAATTATTTAAATGTCATAGAAGCTATGATTTACTTATGTTTTCCAAAATTTAATTATTTACAAAAAGTGCTGTTCCGTAGAATAAAATAAAATAGATATTCTCAAGTAACAACAAAATCTTCTTCTATGTTACAGAAGAATTGATTTAATGAATGAAAAACCCAATAGACATACTCAATATTCTTCCCAGAGAAATATTAGCTTCCTTCTTTCAAAGACGAATAAATTATTTAAATGCTTTAAAAAATTATGAATTACTTACATTCTCCAAAATTTAATTATTTACAAAGCAGTGCTATAACGCGGAATAAAATAAGATAAATATTTACATGCAACAACAAAATCTTCTACATTACAGAAGGATTGATTTTATAAACGAAAAGCACAATAGACGTACTCAACATTCCTCCCAGAAAAATTTTAGCTTCCTTCTTTTAAAGAAGAATAAATTACTTAAATGCCATAAAAAAAATCATAATTTACTTATTTTTTCCAAAATTTAATTATTTACAAAGCAGTATTATTTCGCAAAAATAAAGTAAGATAAATATTCACATGTAACAACCAAATCTTCTTCTACGTTGAAGAATGATAGGATTGATTTTATGAATGAAGCGCACAATAGACATAATATTCCTCCCAGAATTTTTTTTTTTTTACTTTCTTAAAAAAGCCGAATAAATTACTTAAATGCCTTAAAAATTATGATTTACTTATGTTTTCCAAAATTTAATTATTTACAAAGCAGTGATATTACGCAGAATCAAATGATAATTATTCACAGGCAACAACAAAATCTTCTGATATGTTGCAGAAGGATTAATTTTATGAATGAAAAGCACAATAGACGTACTCAATATTCCTGCCAGATAAATTTTATTTTTCTTCTTTTAAGGCCTAATAAATTAGTTAAATGTCGTAAAAAATTATAATTTATTATGTTTTTCAAAACTTTTTTATTTACAAAGCAGTGCTATTATGCAGAATAAAGTAAGATAAATATTCACATGTAACTACAAAATCTTATTACATGTTGCAGAAGAATTGATTTTATGAATAAAAAGCACAATGAAAAGCATTCCTCTCAGATAAATTCTAGTTTCTTTTTTTTTTTAAGGCTGAATAAATTACTCAAATACCGTTAAAAAATATGATATGTTTTGCAAAATTTATTTATTTACAAACCAGTGCTATTACGCAGAATAAAATAAGATAAATATTCACAAACAACAAAATCTTCTATGTCGTAGTAGGATTCACATGTAACAACAAAGTCTTCTACGTTGCTGAAGGATTGATTTTTATCATTTCAAATTTTTAATTAGATTAAAATATATGTCAATGCAAGAGAAAATTTTAATCTTTTTTCTAATTACAAAAGAACAAAAAAATATTCGTAAAAAATTAAACAGATACTAAAAAAAAAAATTAGAATCAATAACCTCCATGGATTTTTTTTTGCCTTACTTCTCCAAGCAAATAATACTTGGGATTAGAGCGAAGATTTGGCGCGCTTCTTGGCGACATAACCGGAAATGAATTTTTACGCATTATGAATATCGATATTCCAGATAGGATCTAATTAAGAACAGCGTGAATAAAAAAAAACCAATGTTTCTTTCACAAAGCGCCGCTTTTTCGGTGCGGCAGATGAATACGATTTTTGTGTGATGACTAAGACCAAGAAGCGTGACGTAATTATAAGGAGGATAAATCGGATTAATTTATGAAAAGGGCTCTCGGCAATAATGAAGATGAAGACGATGAATCTTTTTTTGTGCGAGATGTCATTCATGGGGATGCATTCAGTGCTGCCTTTTACCTGCGGCGTTCCTTCATTCAGTATTTGTTGTGGGATTATCATTCATGTAATTCTTGGTTTCTCACTAAAGACATAAATTGGTGAAGCCTGGTTTATTGATATGGGAATCTCTCTTCAAGCGAAATTCAGTTGTTTTATGAAGAACAAATTAATCTTAAATAATTAATCTTATTTAATACATCATCTCGTGACAAGTATTAAGTTGTTATTATGATTAACGTATTATTAAGTCAGTTAAATATCTTTTTGTTATTTTAAATAGAAAATTGATAATATCAGAAACTACTCTTAGCACTACTTATTAAAAAAGCGTTGTATTATATACATCTATGTTAATTTACAGAAAAGGAATCTTCCTAAATTTCCACCTATAATTAACAGAATCAGTTGTTGCCCTTACAGAAATTACTTGCACTTATAATTAACAGAATCATTTGTTGCACTAAAGTGAATTACACTTAGAATTAAGTGAATCAGCTGCGATAACAGAAATTACTTGCTTTCATAATTATCAGAATCAGTTGTTACAATAACAGAAATAGCTTAAACTTATAAACTAACAAAATTAGTGGTTCGCTTAACACTCCTTCCTAATTTCTATACTTAATCGCTGCCTTAAGAATCGCAGTTCTGATTCTTTTTCCCCTAAACTTTCCAGGATATTACCCGAATAATTTTAGGGATTTGTTCCCTAAAATTAATAGTCATCAATTTTCTCTCTGACTGTATACGCTTTAAAATCTTCTCGGCTCACGGACATTGGTGGACTCGTTGGTGGACTCCAGCTATTTAAATCCCTTAAATGTCCGTATTAATAAACTGAGTAACGGACTAAGTGCTACCTAAGTCCTGATTTTGTATTTCTCTGCATAATATTCGTTTTTGACTACAACATTCAGCTATCTCCGTGCTTCTACACACACTCAAATAAACACACGCATATATATATATATATATATATATATATATTTATATATATATTTAAGTTTACCTAACATTTTTATTATTGGTTCATCATAAACTCAAGAAATCATGATAAATTTAACTGTTTGAGAGTCTGAACGACTATACATTGGAAAAGTGCTAGCTAGAGTAATTGTAAATCTTAAAAGGAAATGATATCAGTGTTACTAACAACTTTAAGACTTAATCAGTGCTATTGACAACAATAACAATAACAACAAGGCATTATATATATGTATATATATGAAAATATTAAAGATTCGTAAAATATGTATGTATACAATTATTACATAATAATGTAACCCATATTCATTTACAGTTTGTTTTTCTAAACTATCGAATACTATAAACATATATCACCCAATGTAAAACCTAACACAATTATGAATTATTAAAAGAGCAGTGAAAACAAATTAAAATTAAAAATGCCATTTCAAGTTTGCTAAAAAAAAATATTAAAAGATCAAAGAAAAATCGTATTTAGAAATATATTACCAATATTCCTCAAATTATTAAAACATGATAAAGCAGACATATTGCCTTTCTGTTATAATCAGTAAGAAAATCAACAACCATTCTTCTGGTTTAGTTCTATTATTCAATCTTTATAGATGTTTAAATTAAAAATCACACTGGACATCAATTATAAAATGTCATTAAATTGTAACTGTTGATGAATAAAAACCATGGAAATGGAAATACGCAAAAAAAAAAGAAGATATACAGATCCTTTATTCCTTTCCTCCTCAGAAAATAATATTTATGCACAATTGAGAGCTAATCATTTTCAAATAAATGTATCACAAAAATTTTGAATTCCATGCATTAACCTCAAAAAAAACCACATAATAATTTTCACCAACAAATGTTAATTAAAAATACAAAAGTTAACGAAATACTTTATATAATAAAATAGTGGTACTTACGAGCAATGATTTTCAAAACTAAGTATTACTGGATAATCAGAAGTTTTAAATGCACAGTCTGCAATAGCTTCCAACACTTCCTGTAAAAAAAAAATAAAAACACTTGTTGCAAGAAAGTTGAATCTCACTGGCACAATCAATTAAACAATAAAGATTCATTCATAAACTGTTTGTTCTTTTAATTTCTTTTCTGCTGTCTTTATTTGAACTAGTTATTTTTTAAATATATGAGCAATTTTAAATTTCAATGCAATTAATAAGAATAAGGACTGGGCTGGTTGCGAAAGATTGAATAGAACTGCTTTAGAAAAAGCAAACTATCAGCTTAAATTACAACAATAAACTGCTTATTGGCTGTTTCAATGAAATTTGACTAAATCTTTATGATGAAGAATAAATGAAAGAATAAAAATTATTATTTATATGATATTATGAAAGAATGAAAATATTATTTATTATATTATTATTAAATATTAGAATAAAAATATTATTATTATTTAAAAATTCTTACAACATGTTAAGGGAGATACATCGCTAATATTCAATGGTATACTGACTAAATAAATCAAGTATTAAAAAAACAATATTCAGAATTTAACAACATTTTTAGTCGCCATTTTGTTCAATATACAGAAAATAAATAAATACATTTGGTTTTTACCAGAAATACCTTTGCTTCTTCATGTGAAATCTAATACCACTTCTGAATTTTAAGTTCAATTATTAAAAATAAGATTGATGATTACTATTACCAGCTACATCGAAGAGAAAAATCACAAAGCAGAAAAAATGTTGGTAATTTTAGTAGAATAATAGACATAACAAAATTCCAATTTCATACTTATCGTACATTGCAAAATTCAAATTTCCTAACGATATGTTGTCAAACGATATTCATGGAATTGCCACAAACGATAAAATAGTTATTAACCGAAAAATAATATGAATTTGAAATAATAATCAATTCATTCGAATTAAAATAAAACATGATTGGCTTATTACGTCACGTGATTCTTGTAGCTAATGACAATTAAGCACGTTTTACACACAGCTAAATTACATTGCTAGAATATTTTTTTTGTTGTTTAAAATAATTTTTTTAATATTTTTTGTATATATTTTTATTTTTTAGCATTTTTTATGTATATTTTTTATTTTTTGATATATATACTTTCATATATGGTATTTTTTTATAAATCTTTTAGAAAAAAAAACCTCAAACATCGAGCAGACAAATTTACCCATGTTATTATTCGCATTCGTGCTCCTTAAATGGTTCTTATGTAATTATCATTTTGATTATTTTATATTTTATTTTTTAATATTTTTTTTGTGCTGTTGTTGTCTGGTATGCTAACATTGTAAACGAGCATTAATTAATTTTTTTATTTATTTTATTTTTAACTGTTAGTTTACAGAACAATAATATTTTTTTTTGTTTTTTTTCCTTTGCGATAGTCATGGCTGTTTTCCTCGATGACAAAATTAAAAAAAAATAATTTATCAACTTAAGCAATATCATTCTGCTAATAAGAAAATTTATGCTAATTGATTGCACAAACTGGCTCATTATTATCAATAAAAAGAATTTTTCAGATGCTTTTTTAATCGTCAAATAATTTTGGTGACTGAAGTTTAATCGCCAAATAATGTTGGCGAATAAATTTAATCACCAGAATCTGTGCCCCATTATACTACAATTGAATCGAAAATAATTATATAAAATCTTATAAAAAAAAAATTATCTATGGTTTGTAATAATTTTTTATTTTTTATACATTAAAATTTAATTTAATTTTCGAATAATAGTTTGATTTCTTGTTTTTAGCCAATACACGTAATTGATAGAAGAAAAAAATTTTGCAAATCGCTTGATTGTCTTTCTGTGACCAGAAAGAAGGGTATTTTTTTTCATCGTTAGATTTTACATGAGTCAATAACAGGTAACTTTTACGAATATGGTGGAATATAACAAATATGTTTTAATTATTTTTTTAATTTGTTGGTTCTAAAATAAGTAAAAATAATTATATTAATGTTTGTACCATTATCTAAAACATTTTGAAAATAATATTTTGTTATTGTTTGAATTGGAATTGCTTTTATATTGCTACTAAATAATCGAACTGCACATCAAGTTCTTTATTGCCAATAAATTTTATCATCCCCTATCGAGCCTGTAAGCCTAATTTATTTAGAACAATGTCTTAAAAATTTCTTGGGTAACACCTATTGCATCATTTGAAATGAATTTTAAAAGACTTTACTGAAAAATAAATATCTGAACAACAGACAAATGTCTTTTAATAAAGGGTATGATCTCCGTTAACAGCACTAACTTTGCACATTCTCAGTTTCATGTTCAACACCAAATGATCGAACAGCAAGCTTTTATAAAAATGCTCATTTCTCAATGATTATCTATTCTATTATTATAAATCTCCCATTTTCTCCTCAAAGCGTATCACTCAAATTTTACAGGTTTTAAGCCAGGAAAATAAGTTGGCAAATCCAATTGATTGCTATTCTAATTTTCGAACAAGTCCTGCCCAATATTTATTGACTATAGCAATATCCATTAACGATATGTCCATAGGGAAAAAAAAATTAAATTCAGTGCGACAACTTAGTACGTGGCTGCTAAAAACGAGCATGGCGGGCTATCATAAGATCTCCTTTTCTGATATTACAGGGATAAAACCATGTCTCCATTCCAGCTGGGTTTTCAGATCCTTCATAACTATTGAACTGCTGAAGAGGGCATTGGCTGCTAATGAGATATCCAGTATTTGTCTAAGCATTGATTTCATTGTCTATTGGCCATCAATGGGATAAATGACTTATTTGTAGTCGTCCAGCTGCAGTTCGCCATGATATCTTGTTCAAATATTTAAAAGCTGGTATCTTCTGTTGGCCATCAGTGGGATAAGTGACTTATTTGTAGTCGTCCGGCTGCAGTAATCCATAGCTTCTATATATATATATTGATATCTTGCTTCCATAGCTTATGAGCAATGTTGTCTTCTGTATGGTGGCAGTACCTTTTAACCTGCAGGCTTATATACCAATCATGGAATGGTGTTGAATTTCCATAAAGCTTTTACTTTGTTTTTAAATTGTTCTATATAATCGACACTAAACTTTTGGTTTATAGTCGGCTCAGTACGACCCCTTCTATACATACCAATTATTCTACCTCTATTATAATCTCCCTGATGTTTCCTTACATCTATGGTACACATAAAAACTTACTCTAACTCGTAACAAATGTCTCAAATACGGTCTTTTATGGCCTTTACTCTCGCTTTGTTTATCATAAATGCATTGTGAATGCTAATTAAATTCATTTTACTTATTCTGAAGCTTGTTCTTGGTCTTATCTACGAATGCTTGATTTATTGGGTTGTCAAAAAAGAATGTTCTGCTTTTACAATGTAACAATGTACTTAAATGGTGAAAAATGAATTAATTTCTTGCAGACAGAATTTATGTTTAATTTAGTTTTTGTAGTGAATTGTATCTCTTTCTCCATATTTATTAGCATCTGCTTCAAAACCATGATTGTGCTTGAATTTTGATTGTTCGTCTAATTTTACGTCGTGTTAAAATTTTTGTTACACATAACAATTTTAATAAAAGGAAACTAAAAGTTTCTTAGTTAAAACGAGTTAATACGTATTTGCCTACGAATTAATCTACGCGTTTAATTTATAATTGATGTAATTTTTTATTCGATGCTTCTGTTTTATTCTATAATCGTTTAAGCTTCGAACAGAAAGCCGGAAAGATGTAATGGTACCACTGACATTTATCTGATGTCCAAGTATTTCAGGGGCTCCATAAAATCACTTCATGTCTTTTCTTTTTATTTCCTCTTTTCCTCAGTGTTACTGAGATAGAGAGAGAGAGCAGGAATTGTTTCCTCTTTTTCCCTGTAAGTGTTCGGCCTTCTCAGTTTCACTGACAATTTCTCCCATAATGGGAAGTAAATTGCATTTTTTGATCCGGGAAAAGCGGATATTGAATTGTTTTCGATCAAACTCTTTGGAATGGATCCCTGGGGCTCACGCAATTGCTTTAGGGCTCGAAAGGCAGAATTCCTTTTAAGGAAGGATCCTTTGTAACTCGCTCCTCAAGGAGTGTACAATTGAAAGGTGAAAAAAAAAATTAGGACGATTGTTTTAAATCTATTAACGAAACATAAATCTAAATAAGCATTATAAAATGAAAAATTTAAAAATAGCACTGATTTTTATATTTTGTTATAAATCCAGCCTAAAATATAAATGAAGTGGCAATAAATAAGACTTTGGATATTCTCTGAATTCGGAAGATGGACGAACATATCTCAGTAATAAAATGAATCCTGGATTGGAATGGATTTTGGAGCTCATACAATTGATTTAGGGCTCGAAAAGTAATTCCTTTCTTAGAATTCCTTTTAAGGAAAGGACCTATGTAAGTCGTTCCTCAAGGAATGTACAATTGAAAGCCCCCCAAAAAAAATTAGGTGATTATTTTAAATCTATTAACGAAACATACATCTAAACAAATAATGCATAAAATAGGGAATAAAAGCTGCTAAAAAATTTAAAATTAACAGTAATTTTATATTCTGAATATTTGTACTAATATTTAATAGGATATAGAAAACATATGCATGGGTTAAATTAAATATAACAGAATTTATTCAAGGTATTTCACAAATATTTGGATAGGGTTTAAAAGGTTTGTAGATAAATCCAAAAATAGAAGCCTAAAATATAAAATGACAAGCCTAAAATATAAATAAAGTGGCAAGCCTAAAATATAAAAAAGTTGCAAGCCTAAAATATAAATAAAGTGGCAAAAATAAAACTCTGGATATTCTCTAAAATTAGAATAAATTGCAACTCTAGTAATCGCATTGAATGCGTATGATGCACAATAAAATCTAAGTAATAATATTTTAACATACATAAAGTTTAATAAGCAATTTTTCCAAGGACAACGTAAATAATTCCAAAGTAAAAAGTCCTTATTATGTAGTTACTAGAATGTCTAGTCACATATTAAAAAATGTTCTGGAATTCGTATTTAATCGAATTTTAAAAAATGGTTAAGTATTTAAGAAATAAAAAGTAGGCAAAGTTTAATTGAAATAGAAAGAAGGCGTTCTGACCTTGAGCAATATGTCCGAGACGACGGTGTACCCGTGTGTAATGATGGGCTCCTCGTCCGAGTTCCTTCCGTTCCAACAGTCCAGCTCCACGCACCGGCACCCAGTCAGAAGGGTCTGCCGGTACATCTCTACAGAAGACTTCCCCGTCAGCTGATGGCCTGTCAAAGTACACGCATTCATAATTTAATTTACCACTTTGGAAAATGTTGTGAAAACAAAAATTGTTAAATATTGATTAATCAGTTGAATATAAGGTAAAAAAAAATTTTATTTAGCTAGCTATTTCAAAACAGATTTATTCTAAATATAATGGGTTGAAGAAGTAAAGAAATATATAATTTCCTATTAGAAAAATATTAATTATGTACATATATTAATTGCTGGATTACTGTTTCAATAAACATAAAGATTAATATATTTTTGAACATAAATTAAAATGTTCCTTTTCCTTATGCCTTTTTCAACAATATTTGCGATGGTAACAACTTCGAAAATATTATTTTGAATATAAAGTAGGGGGATCCTTCTACTTACCACTGAGATAGGTGTTATGAGATGAGTTGATGAAGTAGTGACTCACGGGTTGATCCATGTTGAGGTTGATGTCGAGAGCTTCTCGAGTGACACGATAGGGTTGTCCTCCCCCATCAGGTAACGCAGGAATCCCGTTTCAGAAAGGAGACCTGTTGAATACCATTTTGAGAATGACAGGGCTAATTTGACTGTCAATTTATTCACAATCAAAATTACCTATAACACACTTACCATTCATTTTAGGCATGAAATCATTATTTGCAAAACAAATCATATAATTATCAATGACCTTTAATTCTCACCTTAAAAGGTACTTTATATGAACCACCATGAGTTAGAAATTTGAAATGATTACAGGATGAACAAACTGATAGTGAACTGAACTAACTGAGACAATTATTTTGTACATAAATCTGAAGCAATTATCTTCATATATAAAATTCCAAAAGAAAAGAGAAAAATGTGTTTATTGGGAGATAGATTTTTAAAAGTCTCGTTAAGAAGATGTTTCCTCAAACTTTAATGTGGGACTTTATCTTCGCTAACATGCGAATTTTTTATATGAATTTATTCAACATAGACAAATTTGAGTTGGTATTCTCCCATACACCATAGAACATTTTAAGTATAATTATAAACCATTCATTTTTGTGTAAATATTTTTTTTTTCTAATGCAGCTGGCAAAGACTTAGACAGTTTGGTCTTGGATGCCTTAAGGCAAGCGCTGCACAGACGCTATTCACTTTGCATTACCCAGGGGCGCGTGTAACTTGAAGATAAGCCATGGACGCGGAGTCACAATGCCCCCGCAACGCTCTACGATCCTATTAGGACCGGGACCTACGGTTTAAAGTGGATTCAGAACCACTACAAACACCCATGGCACCGCCGGGACTGAAACCCAAAACCTGTGGTACCGAGCGCCAGAGCGCTAGCCACTCGGCCATTCAGGCCCTTGTGTAAATATTAAAAGACTTAAAAAATTATCCTCACATTTATCACAATTTCTTTAAATACAACCTTACTGTTTTCTCTGCACGCATACTTTAATGCGGAACTATTTTAATTATGTTGTTAAGGTTTGTATCTTAATTGCTTTATTTTTCTATATTCTTTTTGCAAAGTAAATATGGTCACTTCTTTGACACTATGCCTCAACCGAAATAAAATGTAGCTATCTGATTTCTTTAGTCTCAAGGTGTGTTAGGGGAGGAAGTGGGGACGGGAATATGGCACGCAATAAGGCTTAGAAAAGTCTATGAATGGATTAGGAAGCTTCAGATTGGTGTTGCTTTCCAAAGTCTCTATGGTTTAGGTGACCTTTAGCAATATTGATTGATTAACTTTCCAATCACAGTTACTACAAACTTGCTTTTACATATTTTTTATTATAATAGCAGACATGCTTCAGCATTCGTAATTATCATGGTACTCAGCACCAATTTATATCTGACTTGCTTATTGAATACCAGAGTTTATACATTTTCAATTTTATACTTTACATTTCGAACGAAATTCTTTTTGCCTCTCTGCTCAATTGGCATGATCTTAGCCGAAAATTTCTGCTAATCTGCCATCTTTTGATTTTCTCTCATACTACTAAAGAGCTTTTTCCCATATGCTGACTATAAATGAGATTGCACATTTTTAGCAAATTGGCAACGTTTACATATTGACGACAAAGAGAAGAAAATTATCTATAAATGTTTGCGCTTCCAACTCCTAAGCTTCTTCTTCAATCTCGTAGATGGCTGTATCCAATGTATTGAATAGTTAATAAACTATGGAGTGAAAATATGTATTTGCTAAAACTCTTCTATTCGTTAAATACAATAATGAATACAGATAATTTAATTTTTGCCATCAAAAATGCATATAGCTAATTAGGATTACTAAATTATAACTGATTAATAGTTTCTTTTTATGCTTCATTTTTTAAAAATGTTACTATGAATATTACTTTTATAGAAATAGAGACAGACGCACATATTAATTGGTTTGCAATTTAAAATTCATAAATAATTATTTTTAATTTATTCTATATTCTATTTTATATTCTATAATTGTGATAATCACTTTTGTTGATAATTTTTCAATAAGTTTGCAGTCGCTGACAGAGCTATCAGAAAACGGTACGCAGACAAATTTATTATAGATGCAAATGATGCTTCAAATATGATGCATCAGCTTTCATAGAGATGTGTAATGATGGTAGATGTGATTTCACGTCCAAAGGGTTCCTCATCAAACTTTCGTCTGAGTTTCCTGTTCTGCAATTTTAAGTCTGACAACTATTTTTCATTTGTTGTATAGGGTCATCATAAGGCATTTATCACATTATCTTCCGCAAATTGCCATTTCAAATCGTCTGTTCTCCGCGAAAGAGATAATTTTCTTCTCACTCGAGGGGAGATATCGGGTTACATGGGGGCGTCCGCAACCCCGGATAAACAGATTACCATCTGATTAATGGAGTGTTGCTGATGAATGGCCAGGCTGCAATTTGCAACTGGAGGAAGTGACGCAAGACGCCCATCCATCGATCGGTACATCCAAGAAGATGGCTATCGCTGACACTAATGGCAGGTGTCTTAAGACATGCCGATAGGAACTGTCATTGTCCTGCAGTTTTGGCTTCCTTGTCATGAAATTTCAATGTGTCTTACTAAGTAGTGTTTGCGTAATGTTATAGGACACAGATTTTGAAGATAGTTTTGTTTATGTTTAAAGATTTTTTTTTTTTTGTTGATAAAATACAGTATTTTCATATGGAATTTCTAAAGATTTTCAAAGGAATTTATGTGAAGATAGCTATCCTTGATTGGCAGGCGTCTTAAGACATGCCGATAGGAGCTGTCATTGTCTTGCAGTTTTGGCTTCCTTGTTATAAAATTTGATTGCATTTTTACTAACTAATGTTTGCGTAATGTTATAGGATACTTTGAAGATATTTTTGTGTTTACGTTTAAAGATTTTTTTGTTGATAAAATAAGTTATTTTCATATGAAATTTATGAAGGTTTTCAAATGCTATTGAGAAACCTATGCAAAACTAAGTGAAGAAGGCTGTCGTTGACACTAATGGTAGGTATCTTAAGACATGCTGATAGCAGCTGTCAGTACAGCATCTTGCAATTTTGGTTTTCCTTGTTATAAAATTTCCTTGTGTCTTACTAAGTAGTGTTTGCTTAATGTTATAGGATATTTTGGAGACACTTTTTGTTAATGTTTAAAGATTTTTTTGTTTTTTGTTTTTATTTTCATATGGAATTTCTATAGGTTTTCAAATGCTATTGAGGAATTTATGTGAAGGTGACTATCGTTGATACTAATGGCAAGTATCTTAAGACATGCCGATAGGAGCTGTTGTTGTCTTGCAGATTTGGCTTCCTTGTAATAAAATTTCATATCTTTTTTATTCTGTAGTGTTTGCGTAATGTTATAAGATACTTTGAAGATATTTTTTGTTTATCTTTAAAGATTATTTTTGTCGATAAAATACATAATTTACATATGGAATTTCTAAAGATTTTCAAATGCTATTGAGGAATTTATATGAAGTTATGTGTAGATGGCTATCGTTGACACTAATGGCAGGTGTCTTAAGACATGCCGATAGGAGTTATTATCTTGCAGTTTTGGCTTCCCTGTTATAAAATTTCGTTGTGTTTTACTAAGTAGTGATTACGTAATGTTATAGGACACTTTGAAGACACTTTTTATTTATGTCTAAAGATTTTTTTGCTAATAAAATATGCTATTTTTATATGGAATATCCAAAGGTTTTCAAATGCTATTCAGGGATTTTTGTGGAGCAATGATTGTTGTTTTGTACATAAGCATAAATAGCTTAACTCCAAATCTGGTTGATGCTTCATATACAATACTGCTGTATTAAAATGAAGGATTCTACTCGAGCGTAATGCATAATAGAACCACAGAAATTAATATTTTAAGAAGCAGGAGTTCCAAAGTCAATAAAATAATTAATAAAAAGTAACATTGTGGTAGAATGCTTTCTGGTAGCAGTGCAATAAACACATAGTAAAAAAGATGTATGCGAGGTGTCAGTAAACTGTTTTGACAAAATAATAAAGATAAAATGTCCTCAAGACAAAAGTTATTTAAAATGTAACTTAAGATCTCATTTGGTTATCAGCATCAAAATAGCTTAAAGGAGTTGAACCAAGTGGAAGTTCTCATTCATTTAGATCAAAGAGACAAAAATTAGACACTCAGAGTGGAGCACAAGGTGGCGTAATTCACAAAATAAAAGATTTGTTGCATCTTCTCGAATATTGCTGTGGTATTTATCTTGTTTGCTGCACAAATGATTCTTGTAATATATTCCACGGAGAACATAAGTATTCCCTATCGCATTGATTTAATGTGTCACATTAATAAGAAGTATTGCAAATGGGCCACTTTTAAAGAGCAAAGTTTGGTTTGATTAGCTTTCTACTAAACCTTGATAATGGAAGCAGTTGAAACTGTCGATGATGCTTTTTTCACAGAAAATTTGCATACGATAAATGATAGGCGATGAATTTCCGGATATGTGGTACATCCCCACCATGTTAGGTAGGCAGTTAGAACTGACGACTTGTGTTTATTGAACTTTTTTTGTACTTAAGATCCTGAAATTCAGATTTCAATGCATATTAAATGCTGTTCATTTTGACGATGCTATCACCCTCTTACTTTGTTTACGAATATTTTTTCACATGCATATCTTATCATTGACAGAAGAAGAAGATATAAATACTAATTGGTGTTTTGAAATATATATATATTTTAATTATGATTCTGTACGATATTATTGATTTTTTGTTATCCTCATTGATTTTTCGTAGGTAGGCAATTTTACGAATTATTTAACATGTCTAAGCAAAAGAGAGAAACAATATTAATTGATAAAACGACTGAACAACGATTACAGCTGAAAAAAGATCCAATTAGGAAAGTGCACCAATTATGAATCCTCATTTTTGACAAGAATGGTAACTATGAAAATATGGAAATTAAAATTAATGGAACATTGTGCCTGAATTCATGCATTTTCAAGATAGCAATTAAATAGCTTATTATTTCACTGTTGTCACTAAATTTAGTTAACAGGAAATTTGAACTTATGTGAAAAAAAAGTGGAATTTAATGACTCTAAGCAATCAGCATGGTGTTTTGTTTAGTTATATTATTTATTTTATGATATTATTTAGGCATATGCATTCATTAAGGCTGGAATTTATAGTTATTATTGGCAGTAATGTCTTTATGTAAAGATATAAGCGAAAGACATTGGGATATGACACTAGAAAGGTTACCAGTCGCACATATCGTAAACCTCCCTGTTATTGGAATTATACTTTTAATAATTTAAAGAAAAAATATGTGTTTGTATCATGACATTTTGGAAAGCACTTCTCTGCATGGCGTCAAATATAAAGGTTATTTGATTTGCAGAAATGTAGTTGCAATAATGTTGCAAAGAAATATAGCAATCATAGATTTCTGGACAATAAGGTAGTTTCCAAAGTTACTAAAATCTCATGCCTTAAAACTCCACTAATCAAAATCCTAAATGGTTAGAAGATCAAGCATCTTATTCTACTCTATGTTTTCTTCCTATAACGAACTTTATCAATCGATTTTTTTCCAAGCATGCTCACTTAATGCATTTCCCCAATCAGAAAAAGGAATAACATAGTGACCTTTCTGCGCCATGCTCTTGTTCGGCTCGTACTGGCGAATGATGTCCCGGGCCCGAGCCGGGTTGGCGTAGGGATAGAGAATCTCGTTGAGCCTGGGGTCCCGCTGTTCCTTGTTCAGGAACTCCACCAGCTGGTCCACGGTCATGCCTTTCTTCTTCCCGCCGCACCTGAAACACAACACAAATTCTCCATCAATATCAAAACAAAGACCCAAATATTTGAAAGTGACAAAATCTTTCGGGTGGGTAATTAATTTGTTAAATTTAGTATATTTTAATAAAAATTGAATTATAAATAATAGTGCTAAATTATCTTTAACTGAAAAATAATTTTATTAAAAAAGCAATTAAATATCTAAAACGCATAGCAAATAGTTGTATTAGGAAGGAATATATTATTTAACCTTAGAGAATGAAAAGAATATGGTAAAATTTATTAATTTTTAAAATATCTGCATCATTCTGAATATCTTAAAATTTTCTGTACCGGAGATTTCTTTCTTTATAAGGGCATTTAAGCAAATAGTTAAAAGTTATTTCTATCGAAACTGAATTTATGCCAATAAAACTGCATAGCATTATCTAAGTTGGTAAAATAATGTTATATGACATTTCTATAACAATTCGTTGAGAGCTTAAATAATCAAAAATCTATATTTTCAAAAGTTATAGAACTGGTGCCTTGTCATTAAAAAGAATTAGTGTATGTCTTAAATTATACCCCATGTTTTGGGGTGGAAAACGTAGATTAAAATGCTGTGTTTAATTATTCCTTTTCTAGCTATTTATCATAGAAGGAATTGTTTGTAATAAATCCTTTTGTATAAAAAATGAACACGTTTAGTTGCAGAACAATATCTATGGTGGTAAAATAATGTCATGTGGCAATTCTACAACAATTCGGTGAAGGCTTGAAGGGTCAAAAATCAATATTTCCGAAAATTACAGAACATTAAAAACATTGACATTAAAAAAAAATTAGTACGTATGTTAAATTATATCCCATGTTTTGAAATAGAACAATGCAGATTAAATAGCTTAATTAACAACGCAGATTAAATAAATTAAATTCCGTTCAATTATTCCTTACCCTATCATAGTAGAAATTGTTTTCATAAACCCTTATATATAAAAATATGAACACATTACTGTCAACTTATAATAATTTACTAAAATGTAATCAATTATTTATTACTGGAATAAAATATTTTATCCCCGAACCGTGGCTCAGTGGAACACGCACCGCTGGTGAATGTTCAATTCGATGGCGATTTTGTTGTATGCACTGTTTCAAGAAATGAGGAGACTCGAAGGCGTTTGGTATGTTTAGCCTCTTGCCTCGGGAATCGGAGTACCTGGTGAAAGTTTTTCGGGTTTTTCCCATACGATACGCGAGTGCGTGGTTGTTCCCCATAAAAGTCCACCCGGGAGGCACTACCTTCCTTCTTCAATATCAAAGAGGCAAGTCAGTCTTCTACATATGGGTACTCCACCACAACAGCTTCCCTCCTCCTTACCCCCAATTCCTTATTTTCACATGGGTTCTTAGTCTTGGTCAAGATGCTGCTGTCTACCAAGTGGGATAAGAAATTTTTTTTTTTTATATATATATCAAGAAAAAGATGGGATAATTGTAGTGCTTAAATCCACCAAATTGTTAAACAAATTAAAAAAGCACTTCATTCTGCGGCTATCATTTTGTGTATTATCTTGCCATCCGTTCAAGCTCACGCTTAAAATACATTCAGTCTCCTATAACTAATCTCAAAAGTGTCCAAACTCCTTCCATGCGAACTCATAATTCCCATACTCGACAACAAAAAAACCAATCTGCATGCCAAACACGACACGAAATGTTTATTAACCTCGAAACAAGACGAGCCAACGCAGCATCAAACTTTACTTACAAGGAGTCAATACTGGTGGCATCGAAACCAGTTTTCGGAAAACTCACGAGTGTTCGAACGAGAGCGAATGTCTTCTCTCGTTCTCGAATGTTCGATTACACGAGAATCCTTTCACTTCCCGAGTCTAATTGCTTCCCCTCGAGCCACGGCCATTACAGGGGTTGCTCTTTTCGGTCGCAATTGTGTACTCACAAAATTAGAATTTCATGTTTTAAAATGGAACGAAGGAGGGGGAGAGGGTCGTCGTTCCCTTCCCCTCTTCTTCTGATCAAACAAAAGTTTTCGTTCCGCTCCATTTCTGCGCTATTGACTCTCTTCTCTGCAGATGACAGTCGATTCAACTTTAAAGTGGACGCCGAGGTCGGGAAGAAGAGATACATGGAACGTTTAAGGTAAACAGCAGACGATTTTGGAAGATAAAAGAAGATACACGAGTGCAAAAGGCAGGTGCAAACGATTGACCTTTTTTTAATAATAATAAAAATCCAAACTGTGGGATGGGATGGTAATTAAAATGCAGATTGTTGCGAATTTCTTGATGCAAGAGGAATAAACGAGGGGTGGTTCGGATAATCGGCAAAAATAATTAGAAATCACAAGAAGTCTTTGTAATCAAGTTAAATAATACTTGAATTGTCTTGGATTCATTTCTGAATAGTTAAATTAAGCGAAACAAAATAAGTATGTTTTATTATAGGCCTGAGGGCAGAGGGACTTGCGCTCTGGTTCTCGGTGTCACAGGTTCGGGTTCGAATCGTGGTGATGCCATGGATGTTTGTAGTGTTTCGGAATCCAATTTAAATCGTAGATCTCGGTCTATCGGACTAATATGACTGTTAGACGTAGGACTCTCATACCCACCCCATAAAAAGAAATCATCCCCTGTCTGGAAATCTGCAGTATGCCTTGGCCCACCACGGGGCTGTTGCAAGACTGATGATGATTGCCATCTTATAATAATTAACTAAAAATGGTATCACTTATTTGTTCTTCTTCATCGGTGCAAGAGCCCATGATGGGCCAAAGACACCTGCATACTGGGTGATTTTGAGACAAAAAAGATGTTATCTTTTTACGAGGTAGGGTTATTCGGTTTACGAACAAGGCTTTAGTATCATATTAGACAGGGTCCTACGATTTGAAGTAGATTCTGAACCCCTATGTGCATCCATGATAGCGCCGGAACCCGAACCCGAAACTTCTAGCACCAAGTGCCAGAGTGCTAGTCACCCGGCAGGCAGGCCCACCAATTATTTATTACAGAAATAATATATTTGTATATATATCAAGGAAAAATACATGTGATAATTTGCAGGGTGCAAAATCCGCCAAGTTGTTATAAAATTAAAAATCTACGCCATTCTATTGCTATCATTTTGTTCATTTTCTTGTCATCCATTCAAGATCACAGTCCAAATACATTCCTATACTCCTATATCCTATCCCAAAAGTGTCAAAACCCCTTCCCTACGAACTAATAATTCCCATATTCGAGGGCAAAGAAATCCAATCCGCATACCAAACACGACAAAATGTTTATTAACCTCGAAACAAGACGAGCCAACGCAGCATCCAACTCTACTTACAAGGAGTCAATACTGGGGGAAACGAAACCCGTTTTACGAAAACTCTCGAATGTTCGAACGAGGGCGAATGTCTTCTCTCATTCTCGAATGTTTGACGACACGAGAACCCTTTCACTCCCGTGTCTAATTGCTTCCCCTCGAGCCACGGCCATTACTCGGTTGCTCTTTTCTATCGCAATTGTGTGCTCAGAAAATTAGAATTTCATGTTTTAAAAATGGTACAAGAGAGGAAGGGGGGGGTCCCCATCTCCTCTTCTGATCAAACAAAAGTTTTCGTTCCACTCCATTCCTGCGCTGTTGACTCTTTCCCTCTGCAGATGACAGATGAGTCAACTTTAAAGTGGGCGCCGGGGTCGGGAAGAAGAGACACATGTAACGTTTAAGGTAAGCAGCAGACGATTCCGGAGGATATTCGGTATAAAAAGAAGATACACGAGTGCAAAAGGCAGGTGCAAACGATTGACTTCTTTTTTTAATAATAGAGATCTAAACTGTAGGATGGGATAGTAATTAAAATGCAGATTGTTGCGAAATTCTTGATGCAGGAAAAATAAATGCAGGGTGATTCAGATTTTCAAGAGAAAATAATTAGAAATCACCATCAGTCTTTTTGTAATTAAGTTAAATCATACTTGAATTGGCTTGGATTAATTTTTGAATAGTTAAATTAAGTGAAGTAGAACGTTGAAATATGGAATTTGCATGCATAAACACAAAATAAGCATGCATATTTTATTATAGCCCGGATGGCCGAGTGACTAGCGCCCTGGCTCTTGATTTCACAGATTTCAGATTTGAGTCCCGGCAGTTCCATGGATTTTGAGTGGTTCGAATCCACTTTAAACTGTATATCCAGGTCTGTTTAGCCCTTGGGTGCACAAGATAACCGTAGAGTGGCAAACCAAACCATTCTTCCTTGACACAACAGCTCCATTGTGGGACAAGACCGTTTGCCTACTGGCAGATTTTGAGACATGCTTTCTCTTTGAAAGGTAGAGTAACCCTACGTACAGCATAGTAGAGTAACCTTTACGTCCAACAGTCATTAGAAATGGGCTAAAGGTGTAAAAGGAATTCCGAACCACTACAAACAACCATGGCACCGACAGAACTCGAACTCAAATGTGGCACAGAGAACCAAAAGGCTAGTCATCAGGCCCATCAATTATTTATTACTGAAATAAAATATTTATATTTATATCAAGAAAAATTTGTGATAATTGCAAATTTAAATCCACCAAATTGTTAAACAAATTAAAAAAACTTCTACAATATATGACTACCATTTTGTTTAGTATATTGCCATCCATTCAAAGTCACACTTCAAATACATACAGTTTCCTATATCATCTCGCAAAAGTGTCAAAACTCCGTCCATGCGAACTAATAATTCCCATACTTGACGACAAAGAAATCCAATCCGCATGTCAAACACGACACGAAATGTTTATTAACCTCGAAGCAAGACGAGCCAACACAACATCCAACTCTACTTACAAGGAGTCAATACTAGGGGCATCGAAACCCGTTTTCGGAGAACTGTCGAGTGTTCGTACGAGAACGAATGCCTTCCCTCGTTCTCGAATGTTCGATTACACGAGAACCCTTTCACTGCCCGAGTCTAATTGCTTCCCCTCGAGCCACGGCCATTAAAGGGGTTGTTCTTTTCCATCGGAATAGTGTGCTCAGAAAATTAGAAATTCATGTTTTAAAATGGAAAGAAGGGAGGGAGGAAGGGGGTTTCCCATCCCCCTCTTTTGATTAAACAAAAGTTTTCGTTCCGCTCCATTTCCGCCCTATTGACTCTCTTCTCTGCAGATGATAGTGGAGTCAACTATAAAGAGGGCACCGGGACCGGGGAGAAGAGATACATGGAACGTTTAAGGTAAACAGCAGACGATTTCGGAAGACATTCGGTGAAAAAAAGAAGATACACGAGTGCAAAAGGCAGGTACAAACGATTGACTTCTTTTTTTTTAATAATAAAAATCCAACTTGGGGAATGGGATAGTAATTAAAATGCAGATTGTTGCAAAATTTCTTGATGGAAAAGGAATAAACACAGCGTGATTTCAATTTTCAGGAGAAATCAATTAGAAATCACAAGCGGACTTTGTAATCTAGTTAAATCAGGCTTGAATCGTCTTGGATTTATTTATGATTAGTTAAAACAAAAATTAAGCGAAAAAGAATGTTAAAATGTGGAATTTGTATGCATAAACGGCTTTGGCTCACCATGGGGTTGTTCACACACTGATGATAATGATCAACTTACAATAATTAACTAAAAATGGTATCAATTATTTATTACACTTCATTGGCATGACATCCCCATGGTGGGCCAAGGGCGTTCCGCTTATTGAGATATTTCGAGATAGGGAATGTTTTCTTTTTAAGGGGTAGAGTTTCCGGCCCTTACGAACAACGCTTTACAATCATTTTAGATCGGGACCTAAGGTTTAAAGTGGATTCCGAACCACTAGAAATATTCATGTCACCGCCGGAACTCGAACTCAAAACCTGTGGCACCGAGTGCGAAGCGATAGTCACCCGGCAACCAAGCTCATCAACTACTTATTACTTAAATAATAAATAAATATATATAGATAGATAAAAATATTTTAAAGACATAATAGAGGGAAAAAAAATTGTTAAAAGCAAATTGTATTCCGCCAAATTGTTAAAAGAATTTAAAAAAAACAATATACGGTTATCATTATGTTTATTTTCTTGTCATCCGTTCAAGGTCACACTTAAATACATTCAGACCCCTATATCCTATCTCAAAAGTGACAAAAACTCCTTCCATGCGAAATAATAATTCCCATACTCGACGACAAAAAAATCCAATCCGCATGCCAAACACGACACGAAATGTTTATTAACCTCGAAACAAGACGAGCCAACGCAGCATCAAACTTTACCTACAAGGAGTCAATACTGGGGGCATCGAAACCAGTTTTCGGAAAACTCTCGAGTGTGTCGAATGTCGAATGTCTTCTCTCGTTCTCGAATGTTCGATTACACGAGAACCCTTTCACTGCCCGAGTCTAATTGCTTCCCCTCAAACCACGGCCATTACTCGGTTGCTCTTTTCCGTAGCAATTGTGTGCTCAGAAAATTAGAATTTCATGTTTTAAAATTGAATGGAGGGAGGGTGAGGGGGGTTGTTCTCTTCCCCTCTTCTGATCAAACAAAAGTTTTCGTTCCGCTCCATTTCTGCGCTATTGACTCTCTTCTCTGCAGATGACAGTCAAGTCAACTTTAAAGAGGGCGCCGGGGTCGGTGAGAAGAGATACATGGAACGTTTAAAGTAAACAGCAGACGATTTCGGAAGATAAAAAGAAGAGTGGGAAAGGCAGGTGCAAACGATTGGCTTCTTTTATAATAATAAAAATCCAACCTGGGGAATGGGATGGTAATTATCAGATTGTTGCGAATTTGTTGATGCAAGAGGAAAAAATGCGGTGTGGTTGGGATTTTCAGAAGAAATTAATTAGAAATCACAAGCGGACTTTGTAATCATGTTAAATCATACTTGAGTTGGCTAGGTTTTCTTTCTGAGTAGTTAAATTAAATGAAACAGAATATTAAAATATTGATTTTGTATGCGTAAATACAAAATAAGTGAAGTATATTTTATTATATTGCCATGAAAATATTCAAGTAGCTGTAAGTCTGTCAATGTAAATTTTTAGTTACAGCAAAAATTCTTACTTGTTTAGATTAATGATACAAACTGCTTTATGAAAATATGTAAGTAGTTGTAGGGCTATCAATTTAAATTTTTAATAATAGTAAAATTCGTGCTTATTTAGATTGAAAAAAATTGCCATATGAAATTAAGTTGCTGTAAGGCTGTCGATTTAAATTTTTAATTATAGTTCACATTCTTGGGGTCTGATAGCCGAGTGACTAGGGCTCAGTGCCACAGTTTTCGGGTTCGACACCGGAGACGCCATGGATGCTTACAGGGGTTCGAAATGCATTTAAAACAGTAGGGCTCGGTTTAATATGACTTTAGAGTGTTCGGCGTAGGTCTGGCAGCCTTACCCCCGCAAAAAGTAAACATCTCCAGTTTAGGAACCAGCCAGTAGGAACCTTGCCACACAAAGGGCTGCTGCATCAAAGATCGATGGATTTGCAGCTCTACGGTAATTTTTTTGCACTCTTTAGGCTAATTAGACCGGGGTCTGCAGTTTAAAGTGGATTCCGAACTACTCACAAAGAACCATGCCACCACCAGGTTTCAAACCTGAGGCCTGTGGTACCAACGGCCAGAGCGCTAAATTGGTCATCAGGTGCAGTTCTGTTCACTATTTCCACTGCGTCCGTTCCTTTTTTGAATAGAAAATTATAGCTATGCTATCAACGTTTCTTAAATACTTAGCACCAACGAATGCTCACATGCACTGGGCCTGGAATTGAGAAAGTTGCACAAAAGACTTTCAATTCTTTTAGAATGCCAATTTAATCAAAACAATATTTGCGGAAATGAAATCAAATAATTTGTCGAGAAAGAAGAATAAACTTTTTCCAGCATCATTGCATTGACTCTTTTGCTATGCACTTTCAAATTTATCTGTGGAATGACCTGTCAGTTTAATAAACAAAACGGGAAATGAAAAAGTTATTATTTTTTCTTTTTTTTTTTTTTTTTTTTTTTGCTTTTATGCTTTGGAATTTTCCCAAACCTTCCTTAATCTGTTCTCCTAAAAGAAAATTTGTTTTAAAAACTTCTCTTTCACTCCAAACATTTTCTGTCTCATTTAATACCTATAAAGCTCCTTCTTTTCATAGAATTTTCCTTCCCACTCCCAGATTTTACTTTTAGGCTTAATTTCTTGAAAAGAAAGTTTTTAGTTTTTACTCGAATAAAACGTCGTCAAGTTTGAAATGAAACTATAACTTTCTATGCTTAGAGTGAGAGGGTTTTTTTTTTTTCATGCCGTTCCCTTCTGTAAATATGTACGTAGTCGATTAAGTAAAACTTCTTTTTTTTTTTATTCCTTAATTCGAAATTCATGCTTTGTGTAAAGTGTACCGAAAAAGAATTTATTCGTAACTTTTCTCATAAATTTAAAATAAATTATATAACAAAAATGTTTTGTCTTGAATATACAACAAAAAGTTTACAAAGAGTTTTAGAAATGAAAAATATTTTAAGCTGAAGAAAATTAAATAGTTATTGTACAACTAACAAAGAATTTGTTAAGTAATAATTCAAGGAACATCTATTCATATAAAATAAAATCTTATTACTTAAGTCTTTTATACAAAAGTTTAAAAATTTGTTGTGCTTGAGTAAAATTAAGATAATTTCTATTTTAGAAATTTTTAGATAATTAAAATATTTATTAGAATAATTTCAAATTTTATAAATTTTAAAATGAAATAGTTTTTCCTTTAAAAACTGTAATCTTCGTGCAATTATTTAACATTAAAATAGAATCCAGACAATGCAAATAACATTAAATTTAAAAAAAACACAAATGATATTTGTATTTAATTAATATTTACTAAATAGCAATAGCTACTGAAAATGACTAAACAAAACCCAAACAGAAGAAATTTAAAGAATTTCAAATTACTATATTATATTAATAATGTATGCCACTAAGACCTTTTTAAAAATCAAAAACAAGTTGCATAATCAATCTAAACAAGCAAGAACTTTTGTTCTTCTTCATTGGTGCAACCTCGCATGCATGATTAGCATATATAACCAGACTATGATTAGCATATGATTATTCAGACTGATATAACCAGACTATCTTCGATTATCATATGATTATCCAGAATGATATATGATCTTTTTTGATTATCTTATATTTATTCAGACTAATTATCGTAGGATTTACAAACGTGGACTCATTCATATGAGTGTAAAACTTATGATTCACAAACACATAGAAACATTACTAACCCTAACATCTATGCAAAAGTTTATTTATCAATTTTTTTCCTACGTCGGGGTGGAACCAATATCGGGAAACCCATTAGAAACCAGCCTTGTTAAAAGTTGTCTGAAGAACAGTTCATAAAAGACAGCGCGGGGCAGCTTGTCAAATGTGTAAAATCCATAAAAGTGCATGAAGAACACAGGACATAATCAAGAATATTGGCCACTCCGATACGGCAAAATTGTCCTTGTAAAAAGTCATGTTTAATCAAAAGTCTAAACTTTGCAGAGCGAGGAAGTTCCATGGTGAGGGGTAGTGGAATAATGAACTCCATACCCGTCACAACTGCAACATGACCATTTCGAAGGGCCATTTGTACCTATTTATCAAAGTGATGTTGTCCATTTCAAGTAATCATTAAAATTAGAGAATTTATGGACAGAAACCAGATAACCCAATGTTTTCCTACCGGATTAAAAAAGAAATGCACTATTTTAAACTGAAATTCGCATTGAAAAGTGTTTAGTGTAATAGAAGGGGTAACATGAGTATGTATATTGCGTGGTAATGTTTTCGAATTTCACTAAAAAAACCCACCTGTCACACATCCATTCAGGCACATAATATTGCCAATAACACTGCTTAATTTAAATACTTCAAAATAAAAATAGTTAAAGAATTTCATTTACTATACATGAATATAATTTGTAACTTATTTTTACCACAGAACGCGTATCAGATAAAGCAATAGCCGTTATACGAAATATGCTCGTTTATCAATGTAAGCTTGTAGTACACACAGTTAGAAAGAACAGAATTTTCTAATTCTTGTATACTATCACATTTTACCACTAGGTCGATATTATAGATATTAGAAGATTGATTTATTCTTAATAAGAAATCTAAAGAAGTGAATTTTCGGGTGAATAAAACGAAAATAATTTGACGGAATAAATTTATTTATTGCTGCAAAATTTATGTTATAATACTAATACGATCGTTAGTAAAATATTTTATTCTAGAGAGTGTTTTCTGTGTGTAAAAAAGTATGAAAAGACTAAAGTAGTGGGATACTTACAGTTTTTCAAATATTTTGTCCACTTCATCCCTGCAGGCTAAATTTCTATAAAAGTTGAAAAATACCTCACTCGTCAGTTTTTCAGAAGGTATCGTGTCATTCTTCTAGAGAGGAAAAAAACTGTTTGACAAACTATTTATTAATTCTAATGAAATAAATAAATTTTATCTTTCATTGTACAAGCGTACCAATTTAGCAAATTTAATGCTGTTATTATGTATATATTTGTATTCATTCATTAGTTACAACTCTATGATTCGAGATACTTCCCTTTGTGAAACAAAAATAAGTTTCTACCGTCAGGTTGAAATTCATAATTCGTAAATTGCACTGTGTTTCGTAAAAATTAACACTTTTGCAAACTTTCTTGTAATTTGCAGAGTGTCCCTTCACCAGATTCACTAGTTTCCAAGAGGGATAGCCTACACCTCGGCGATCTAAAATCACATACCAATTCTGCATCAGAATTTTTTTTTTTTTTTTTATGTACGGCAGATGCCGTTGCATTAGAGAGGGAGTTTCGAGATTCTCAACGAAACGTATTATTTCAAACATTGACTTAAAGATTATAAGATGATTGATCCTACAACTACTAGGTATGAATATCTGTACAGATCTGCAAAGTATTATGAACGAGTTGCTCAACACCTGTATATGCATCCACATTAGATGAACCGCAACAGTAGCCTCTTTGATTGTCTCTATCTATCTAGGATGGGTTCTTCCAAGAGTGAGGTTATGATTCATAAATGAACTATAGAGATTCTTAACATCGAGCAGACTGTGCTAGGTCCGGTACAGAATAATACATGTAAGAGAACGCCAGTTATAGCCCATCATGTTGACTTGTCCCATACGATTGTCTGGATGATTCTGTGTAAGAACGGCATGTATCCATGGTTCACTTTTGCTGTTTTACTATTACTCCTTTACATTTGTCGATGTATGCGTAGTGATTAATGAACCTCGTATTCACTTTGTTGTGTCATTTCATTTCTTTCTTTTTTACACCACCGTACAACAAAAGCATTTCATATTCGGTATTGCTGTGAGATTACGTGTCATCTAGTACACCCTCTAGTAGTCCTTTGGAAGTTTGTAAAAATGGTTTTTAAATCACCCTGCAGACTGATAAAAATTTACATGTAAAAAAATAGTCAGCTTAAGAATTTTTGTACTGTGTGTGAACATGCTTTTTCATTGGACGATAATGAATAAAGAAAGACCGTGTTTATAAGTCTCTTTCATGTTTCCATTGCTCATTAAATCTATTGAATATGTATCATTGGACTTTTGATTGTATTATAGTCTACGTTTTTTTAAATTATGAAGCAATTGTTAATCCCTATGTTGCAAGAACATTTACCAAGTTCAGCAGCCACATAATAGAGCAACGGTGAGTAACCATCGTCGATCCATGAGACAAAAATTATGCATATTACAGGAACCTCAGATAAGCGTAATAGATATCGGAATATTACAATTACAATTACAATTTTAAAAACTATCACATTGTCTTTTAATCTAAGTTCTATTCTATAGTATACAATCAGTATTCTAGTTAATTCAGTGAGAACACATACGCAATATATTAAACACATGAGTGTTTTTTTCAACGTGATTGTTATGAGATTCTTAAGACTGCATGAAACTCATTTAATCCAGCATTTTTTTGAAAGTTACAAAGTGCTTAGAATTTTAAGTTGTGAAACATGGATTTTTGCATACTCTTTATAATCATATGTTTATTTGCATCACGGAATTGAAACCAGGACAAAATTTTTACACATGATTTTGATATCTTATGATAGTCATGTGTAAAATGTTATCTTGCTTTCAATTCCGTGATGCAGATTCCGTCAGCAAATAAATATCCAATACCAAAATTTTGGAGACCTACTTTTCCTGATGGAAAACTGCATGTCTCTAAGGCTTTTTCCACCCTCTTCTTGTCGTCTTTGTGTTGGGCGAACATTTTCACGATGCTGGAAGAATATAAACATATCAGAAAAGATAGCAATTTTCTAATAATAAATATTACACATAAAATACAGAACGAAACTTCAGCATAATTAATTAAGTATTATATGTTTTTTTTCATTGACAAACTCAAATTAATTGAATGCATGAATTATGAGATTTTTAAATGAATTGATTTGAAGGATTAGACGATATTGAAAAAATTACATAAAGACTCGATTAATTAACTGATTGATAGCAATTTTCTAATAATAAACATTACATATAAAATATGGAAAGAAATTTCAAAAAAATTAACTGTCAAATATTTCGCATTGTCAAATTCAAATTAAGTGTATCCTTGAATTATGAGATTTTTTAATGAATTGATTTGAATGGCTATAGGATATTGAAAAAATACAAATTACTCTATTAACTAAGCGATAGATAGCAATAAAGGTAGTAATTTTCTAATAATAAACATTACATATCTCTTATATATAATTCCGTGTCACGATGTTTGTTCGTGATGAACTCTGACACTAACAATCCGATTTTAACTTTTTTTTTTCTTAAATGTGTGTTTTGTTCCAACTTGAGAGATAGGATAGTTTTTATTCAGATTTTTTTTTATTTAAATGCAAAATCGACGAATTTCATATTTCATTTGGAGCAACTAAATTTGCATTTTTCATCCGATGGACGTAATTTTGAAAGTACATTCAAAATGCAAAGTCAGGAGTACCATAAGATCGGGTCGTTGATGCCAATGCCTAACGAAGAGCCACAATTTCTTCAAATTTATTTTATGAGCAGTTCTGAAGAACGTGTGACAACTCAGTGTCAGTATAATTTTATCGAACAAGCAAAATACAAAGAGCTATTGTAGAATTGTCGGAAAATCTTTTAGAAAATCATAACCAACTTATTAAATTATTTAACGAATTTATTTATTTTGACGAAAGACAGATTAACAAGAAATAGTGTTCATCGCTTAGTTCTTAGATAAATGAAAGTAATGATTATTAAAAATTATATTAGGTACAATAATTATAAAACAGTGTTAAAAATCAATATTATCTACCTCATTCATTAAATTAATAAAAATTAAATATTTTCTATTCTTTGAAGTTTAATTTGAACTTTTCATCAATCTTTACCAATCATTTCCTTAACAATATCAATTATAGTATCTAATAATTGAACGAAATACAAGAAAGCCACACCAAAGCGTGGGGGTCTGCTAGTAAAATTTAGAAAGAAACTTCAACAAAATTAATTAAGTATCAAATATTTTGCACTGTCAAATTCATATTAACTGAACTCGTGAATTATGAGATTTTTGAGTGAGTTCATTTGAATGATTTGATGATGTTGAAAAAAATGATTAAATAAAAATGACTCAACTAACAAATTGATATATAACAATTTTCTAATAATAAATATTAAATATAAAATATAGGAAAAAAATATCAACATAATCAATTAAGTATCAAATATTTTACAATGTCAAATTCAAATTAATTGAATTCATGATTTTTTTTTTAAATGAATTGAATTGAATGAGTAAATAATATTGAAAAATATAATAAAATATAAGTGATTCGATTAACTAACTGAATTCAATATATTAATTTCTATTATGATTCAAAATTTTATTGAATTGAATTGAAAACTGAAATAAATATAATAATAATAAATGATCATTAAAAAAATAGTTAACAATGAAGTGATATTCCTCAAAAACAAAAAACATAATTACACCTTTTCATTGAATTTATATATATATTATATTTCATATGAATAATATATACATATGTGTAATACAAAAATGTCAATAGAAATAAAGAAAACCTATGAAAAATATAAAAGTAGCAATAAAATAATATATTTTATATAATAATATAAAAATATATAATAAAAATATAATGAATGTAATAGTTATGTATATAGTTATAATAAAAATTCATAATAGTTACATATACTGTAATAGTATAGTAAATAATTGAAAACTAACATAATTTTATATAATAGTTGGAAAAAGTATATAATAATGATATAATGTATATAATAGTTACATAATAGTATATAATGTAACATAATAGTAGGAAAAAATATTATTTATTTATTTTTTCCTACACTATTACGGAATACAATAAAAACGAGAATTATTTACGAAAAATTAGACTTGTAATCTATTTCAAAAATTAATTTTATTTAATTGGCATTTTTGTATTATTTTTTAATATAAATATTTGTATTATATCTATAGAGTTGCCTCAGAAAATTTTTAAAAATGTCTTTCTTGGTTTGCAACGATAATTTCCCTTTCAAGTAGTCACCTAGTTTTAATTCTTTTTTTAGAAAGGAAATTTTTATAATACATTTTTTTTTTCCTTTTACGATTTTTTTTTTTTTTTTTTTTTTCATTTTAAGTTTTTTTCTTCTTCTTATGAACTCTTTGTTCTGTTCTAATAACAAGGAAACTAATGAATGAACATTCAAATGAAAAGAGAGGGATCATCTTGTAGTTTGGAAAAAAAGTGGAGATAAAGGACTTATGTAAGAAGTAAAAAAATCAATTGCCGGGAAACTTTTTACAAACTGGGGGGAAGGCTCTCATCGCTTGATCAGTGCGCAAATCCGGAATTGTCTTTTCGGGATGCGGATTTGCGATTTACGCGCCATAAAAAAGTCCTCCCAACGGACGCGATCTCCTCCGCAATCCATCCGCCGGCATTCTACGCGACGGACGCCATTTTGAGACACGCATTCGCCACTCGCGCGTTCTTTCCCAAAAGAAATCGTTCATCATATTCGTTTTAATCATCGCGGCGAATCAATCATCGAACATTTATACATTTTTTCAATAGAGATCTAACGTTATGACCCAGTTAGATACATGAAGTGTTTTATTAAATTTATATATTCTATTACATGAAATATCTGGCGATCGGTTTTACAGGTTTCGAATTTGAGTCCCGGAGGGGCCATGATTTCGTCCCTAGCACGTTACCTGTTATTTTATTGTTGGACCACAAATCGAAAAATAGGAGACCTGATGTTCGAATGATTTGTGTTCTGGTGCTCGGTGCATACTTTAGTCTAATTAGACAGGTACCTACAACATAAAGTGGATTCCGAACTATTACAAACATCCTTGGCACTCTAGGATTCGAAACTGAAGCGTGTGGTACCAAAGGCCGGAGCGCTAGCTACTTGGCCATCAGGGCGCCTATAGGTGCCTTGAACGTTTTCAAATTTTAAAGAAAGATCTTAAAGTGATGGTGGTGCAGTTCGCGATTTTTAATAATGTTAGCCAAGAGTAACTTAAATTGGCATTTCAGAACAATTACGTGAACAGTGTTATGATCTGTAACCACACAGTTTTCATATAATCTAAATAATTATGCTAAAAAAAATACTCTTTCATTTTTGGTTTAAATACATATAAAAGGAAATATTCCAATTTTTGTATTAAGTTTATTCTGTGGAGTATATTTGTTTGAACTAAGTGGTGTTACTGAGATATTTTCAATTTTATATAATTGATTAATAGCAATTAATCAATCACATTGATTAATTTCAATTAATCATTAATAATTATTATTGGAAAACACTTGAAACTTTTTATTTAAGTTGACTCAGCGAGAATACAATCCCAGAAATCTCATAAATCGAGAAAAAGTTCCCAAAATGGCGGGGGCCGGGAACTCAATGTTACGGGCGTTCGAGTGTTTGTGAAAGGGAAGCGTCCCTGACGTCACGATGACGTCAAATGATGGCATCGATCCCGAGCGCTCGATAACGCGCGAAATGGGGGAGGTGCTGGAAACGCGGCACAACAAAAGGGGCGTCCACCAATGGAGATCTCGGCTGGGGTGTGATCCACCCCACGTTCTCATCACTACTGACGAACGTCCCATAGGGATTTTTTTTCTTCAAACCACTATTGGTCAATAGATGGCGACACATGCATATTTTATTAATGGGACAGGTTTTCAGATTTTATATTATAATTGATTTCATTAGGTTTTCAGCCATTGAAACAGGAAATATATACATTCAATAATACCCAAGATGCCTCACAGATTATAGAGATGACATCTGACACAGGGTCAATATAAAAGTAATTTAAAACCAATAATGGGATTCAAAAATAAATAAATAAATGGGGATTATATATTTTTATGTAGAGATCGTTCTTTCTCTAAACAACCATATTTGTTCAGTCTTTTGATTCTTCGGCCGAATTTTAAAAAAAAAGAAATTGATTCGACCACATATAAAGTATACGAATACTTTATAATTGTATGTAATGATATTCGTAATAATATTATAATGTCTTAATATTAGATTCATTTTATAATGAATATAATGGACACCATTTTATGTAAAATATAATGTAAGGAAAATTGTCACAGTGCCATAATATTTCATTACCTTTTGTTCAAAATCTTTTTTAAAAAAGACGGAAAAAGTGAAAAAGCTTTTTTACTGATTAAAAAGCAATATTAAAAATGGATAGATAAATAATGAATGATATTCAAATATATTTAAAATTGGGGAATTTAATTATTTTTTATAATAAGAATTAAAAATAATGTTGTTTAAACACATAAAAATGTTAATGTTTTAAGACGTTTACAATTTCATATTAGGCTCTACTAATAAATGCAAAATATTACTACCAATTAGAAATTATTTTCAACCATAAAAAAAAAAAAAAAGACTTGCTACTGGCGTACCGATTACGGAATACCAATGGGGATATGACCCTTAACATCCTCATCTTAATTCATAGATAAATTAAATAATTAAGGTTGGCTGCTTTAGATTAGTAATAAAAACATAACAAGATAACGTTTAAAAAAATTAAAATATGGTAGGAAAAAAAAAATATATCTTAAATATTGTTTCTGTAACTTTCAATATTTCTATCAATTGTCTTTAATAAAATAACATTTCAAAAGCATCTGAAAAATTGGATGACTTATTTGGTGCTTAAATAATAATGGTAAGATTAAGTCTGTCAAACTTAGTCCAGGTGGCATCTTTTTTCTAGAGATTTGTCAATAATGAGTATCAACGTTTGCCAATAACATAGTAAAGATGCATCAGCGTATTCTGAAATTGCTTAATCATTACTTATTTTTTATAGAGATCTGTCAATAATGAGTGTCACCATTTGCCAGTAACATGATAAAGATGCATCAGCGTAAATTCTGAAATGCATCAGCGCATTAATCGCTTATTACTTATTTTTGTAGAAATCTGTCTATAATGAGTATCAACATTTGTCAGTAACATGGCAAAGATGCATCAGCGGATCATGAAATTGCTTATCAATTACTTTTTTTTTTTCTAATCTGCCAATAATGAGTGTCAACATTTGTCAGTAACATGGTAAAGATGCATCAGCGGGATCATCAAATTGCTTGACAATTACTTCTTTTTGTAGAGATCTGTAGATATTTGTCAGTAACATAGCAAAAATGCATCAGTGCATCATGAAATTTCTTATTAATTACTTCTTTTTTGTGGAGATCTATCATCAATAATGAGCGTCAAAATTTGTAGTAACATGGCAAAGATGCATCAGCGCATGATAAAATTGCTTAACAATAAAAAATTTATCCTCAAGAGTATCTTTAATTAAAAAAGACAATTCTTAGATATGAAAATGAGATTTCATTTATTTTTTTACTAAGGTTGAATGGTACTAAAAATGATAAATACAAATTTATTGATTATTTATTACGAACACTCGCTAAAAATCCCGAGCTGGAAAAAATCTTTTTTTACTTCACATCTATTGAAGGAATAATATATAACTTGACATTACAAAAATATTCATATCTGTGTCGTTAAAGCCTCATCATTAAGCCTCTCACCATCTTTATATTTCTTCAAATACATAAGTATTGTTATTTACAATGAAATTAAACATTTTGAAATATTTTCTATCACGAATATAGAATGTGATTCTTATATAGAAAGCACTCTAGTATAGATAAGAATCACTTTATTCTTATCTATTTATAAGAAACCAATACTCCAATATCCTATAATGCTTTTAGCGACTTCTGTAGCAAAAGTACTCAATGCCTTCAGAAAGTTCTGCAGCAAAATGCTTTTAGAAACTCCTATTTACAGCCAATGGTATTGCCGTTTGCTTGCTATATGTTTCTTGGTGACAGGTCACAGAAAGAATGACAATGGACAGACAGAATGTCAAAAATTCTAGTGTCAAGTGATACGAAAGGAAGTAACAAGAGATGATGCACATGAAATTCGGCCATACATTTTTTTTTTTTTTTTTTCCGCGAGGGGAAGGCATGTTTGCCACTGAAATATGTCACACACACGACTTTTCGGAAGTTCGTTTTGAAATAGCAATAGTCATTTTATTTTTCCACTTCTCTTGAATAATGCAGTAGATATATAATGGGAATCACTTGAAATCTGCCACCAGACGAGATGCCATTGAAAAACTGGTATTTTTGATATCAATGGATTTGTTCGGCGAAACTATTTTTTTTAGATAGAAATCAAAGGAGAAGGTTATCCTTTTATACAGCAGGTCTATACATATTCTTATTGATCCTTTATCTAGTAATTAATAAATAAAATAAATTTCAAAAAGCAAAGCACATCTATAAAGCTGTGTACTCTAATTTATTGACAATTACTTTAATGGTTATTGCAGATGGTCGTGTGTGTTTATGATTTTGGTAATCAAATAATTTCAGAAATTGATGAATATACACAAAAGTGATTGAATAAGCAACAACAAAAAAATGATCACAAAAAATGTTTGATAGTACAAAATATCAGGAGCAAAATTAAGGGCAAAATATATTTAAAAAGAAATTGTTAGCTCAAAATATTGTAAACAAAAAGGTTGATTACATAAATTACTGAAATCAGATGAGTGATATCCTAAAATGTTGGAAGCGAAAGTGTGAGGATAACAAATTTCAATAAATTTTTTTTTTCTTTAATTTAAATAGCAACTTAATTATTAATTTTGATTTCTGAACATGAATATGACAATGAAATTTTGAAATTGGATCCCATTCCTAAGATATTTGCATCTTTTAAATATGAAACAATGTGTTAAACCCATGTACTTGCTTGGATTGTATTTTATGTATCATTAAAAATTGTCCAACAGTAGTCTGACAACATTGCAATGGATCATTTTCCATTGTATTTTTTTCTCTGTTCTCGTAATGTCCTGGCGCTCATCGTACTCATCATTAGCCTGGCCATAGTTTTCAGGGAAGAAGTACAAATGAATTTGCAGAAAATACATTTTAAAGACATAATGCAACCATGTTTTTGTATACGGACAACATGCCCATCACTAATTTCTTAGAGTCCCTCATTTTCTAAGAAATTCTTTTAACACTTGGCGAAAAGCATTTCTAACTTCTTTCTCATCTTGTTCGAGCACACTATTAAAATTAGCAGCTTTAACGAGGTTAGCAAATTGATTGTGGAATCAATGCAAGTTCCCTGTTTCAGTGTAGCTTCCTAGATGGCAGATAATTTGTTATTTAAGTACTTGAAGGCTGATACATTTTTTTTATGGCTTTCACAAATTTTTTTATTAAGTTTTATTTGCAAGGGTGGGAGTAGGTTTTTTTTTTTTTTTTTTTGCTCCCTACTGATGGTGAGCTTTGTAAATTCTTCTCTCCAATATCATATGCATTCTAGCGATTCATTACTTTTTTTACATACTGCAAAGTTTTGACTCTATTGTGCCACTCGCTTAAAAGACAGCTGTCCTAATTGAAGACACATGAGAAGAGCTACCACTTTTAAATCGCAACAAAATGTCAGCTATATTTATTGTATTGAAAGTTCAACATATGTTTCAAATTTCATAAATGTCTTTCATAGAGACAAAGAGTCCCACTAGAATGGATTGAAGTTGGTATCCATTATGTGGCAATATTGCCTTGAGACTTGTTTTGGAGGAATAGCAGCCATTGCGAAGAATCATGTTTCATGAGTGCAAGACATCATCATCAAAGCATTGACGTAAGAACAGAAAAACAAGGATTTTTCCAGTATTAAATAAGACTGCAAATGATAATAACAATTACGAAGCGTAATCACTTGATATTGTCCTGAGTAAATTCCATTCTCCAAGTCTCGATGCAAGTAACTCTGTCTTAATCTTAGAAAGTTGTATATCTCTAGCACGTTATTCAATTATTCTTTTTCATATTCCTTATATTTATCCTGCATGAATAGTATCATCATTATGTTCAATACTAGATGTAAGACGATAAAGCATGACATGAAATGGGGCCCTTGATCTCCCTCTAGAACAATAAAAGATACATTAAGTCCCGTCCCTCAGGAGAAACAAGAAGAACGAGTGAATCATACTCGCTAACAATTATAGGCAGCTTTTTCGCAACCTCTCTGTGTGTCATGTATCATGACCTTACCCGACCAGAGTCGGTGTTTTATGTACATCAAAGGAATTCTCCGTGGACCCCATTTATGAGCAGCTGTCACAGAGATAAGATGGCTTGTTCTCTCGTGTGGTCAGACGAAGACTCCCAGTGGAAGATCACCTCGGGATTGACTCGACTCTATTTGTATTCTTGTTTTAGGAGTTTCTAGAATGGAAAACCTTTTACTGATCACATTGTAAATGATACATTCGGGGCATTATTTTTGCTTGCAGTTTCATCATCAGAAAAGGTTGGACCATGCAGAAATAGCAGTCCTTCTTCGCTTGATTTCTTTGTTCTTTCCAAATCATAGGAATGGCAAGTAGCATTATCATTAACTTTTTGCTTCGTAGCTGCATAGAAGATTTCCTTGAAAATAAATTACAACAAATATGTGGAGTCCAGACTTTGTCATGACCTCCAATTTTGTATTCGAAATAGAGGTGAGATGCTAAAATTGATTCCGGCGTTTTTTGAAATGTCTCTTTTAATTGAAATTTTTAAAATGCATATGAGTAATCTTGGAAATTGTTCTACATAGGAAAATCCAAGATACAATTATTTTTATTGCTGTGTCTGCATTAATTGTGTATATATCGAACTATTGTTTTTTAGAGTTGCAGTCACATCTTTCAAGGAGCCTGAATGACCGAGTATCTAGCCACAGGCTGGATGTTTGTAGTGGTCCGGAATGCACTTTAAGCTGTAAAGTCCTGGTCTCCATGACTACAAGACCGTCACGGAGCCCAGTCAGACCTCACCCACATCATTCCCAAACTGCATATTTTTTCCACCCACATCAACTGTTACGATGCCTGATGGAGGTTTTTTGGGTTTATCTCTTGTACCAATGGTTTTTGAAAGTTATTCCTGAAGACAATTATATCCCACATTTATCAATCATCGATGGACTGTTGTGTAATGTATGTTGTGAAATGCAAGTGAAAAGTATTATATGAAATTCAATTCAAGCAATTATATGAAAATATGTTAGTTATAGGTTATGGTTATATGATTGTGTATAATATATGGTTTTTATTATGTGTTAGTTGTAGACGAAATGATTGGTTGTAGTTTTTATTAAATGTCTTTTGACAACTTCCATGCATTAAACCAAATCCTCTGACTGAAATATCAGTAAAAGGAACTAAAACATTTACACATCCAGATATGTAAGCGATCCTCTCTAACTATTACTGAGCAATAATTTGCAATTCATGAATTCTAAAATCCAGTGCGGCTGACCTTCCGCTCTCTCCTTATTATGCGACAGAGAGCTGCGAACAACTCGTCCGCTAATTGAGATTTACATGTTAAAGGGGCGGCCCGAAAGGCTTTTCAGCAAGACCCTGCCTCGCGGTTATAGCATTCATGAGGGATGTCATCTGTAGATTACAACAGAGTATTTCATGGTAGGGAGACTCCAAAAACTTGTTCGGCATTGTTTCAAATTCCAACGACAAAGTGTTATTTGAATGGGACCTATACATTACCAAAATATTATTACGAAGAAGTTGTGTTGTAAATTTGATCCTAACTCATGATTAGTTTGCGTTATTACTAAGAGTTTGAATTATTTATTGAATTTGACTCGTTATAAAAATTAAAATTTTTATTAATATAATTAAAACATAATATTCAATCATATAATTGAAAATATGCACGCTTAAGACATCTGCATAATGTTGAATTTATAGGAATAATGTAGAACTTTTTTTTTTTGTCTCGTTCGTTACGTTAGTCCCGATTTATATTTGATTTATCAGTACATCAATTGTTTCGCTTGAATTTTCTTTTAATGAATAAACAGGAGCAATTACCCATTGTATAATTATTAATTGCATTAATTGTGTACATATTGTGCTATTACTGGTGTAGAGTTTCAGTCACATCTTTCAGAACTATATAAACTTGATTGTCATTACGACAATTTGAAAGTATTTCGCATCAACAGTTACGATGCCTAATGAGAGTTTTTCGGGTTTAACTCTTATACCACATGTAAGTGTGGGGCCGTTTCATATTAAAAAGTTACTCTTGAAAATAATTATGTCCTACAGTTATCCATCGATGAACTGTATGCTGTGAAATGTAAATAAAAATTACAATTATATTAAAATATGTTAGTTTTAGGTAATGGTTATGATTGTATGTAATATATGGCTGTTATGATATATTATGTTAGTTGTAGGTGAAATGGTTGGTTGTAGTTTTCTATTAAAAGTCTTTCGACCACTCCCTTGCATTCAATCCAATCCTCCAACGGAAATATGAGTAAAAAGAATTAAAACATTTTCTTTAAATCGAGATATGTAAGCGATCCTTCAACTATTGCTGAGTAATAATTTGCAATTCATGAATTCTAAAATCCAGTGCGGCTGACCTTCCGCTCTCTCCTTATTATGCGACCGAGAGCCGCGAACAAGTCGTCCGCTAATGAAGATTTACATGTTAAAGGGGCGGCCCGAAAGGCTTTCAGCAAGACCCTGCCTCGCGGTTATAGCATTCATGAGGGATGTCATCTGTAGATTACAACAGGGTATTTCATGGTAGGGAGACTCCAAAACTTGCCCGGCATTGTTTCAAATTCCAACGACAAAGTGTTATTTGAATGGGACCTATACATTACCAAAATATTATTACGAAGAAGTTGTGTTGTAAATTTGATCCTAACTCATGATTAGTTTGCGTTATTACTAAGAGTTTCAGTTATTTATTGGCATTTGACTAGCTATAAAAATTAAATGGTTTATTAATGAGATAATTAAACATAATATTAAATCACATAATTGAAAATATGCATGTTTAAGGCATCTGCATAATGTTTCATTTATTGGAAATAATGTAGAACTTTTTTTTGTCCCGTTCGTTACGTCAGTTCCGATTTAGAGTTGATTTATCAGTACGTCAATTGTTTTGCTTGAATTTGCTTTAAACAATAAATAAACAGGAGAAATTACCCATTGTACAATTATTAAATGCGTTAATTGTGTACATAATGTGCTATTACTCATGTAGAGTTGCAGTCACATCTTTCAGAATTATATAAACTTGATGGCGATTGCAACAATTTGCAAGTATTTCGCATCAACAGTTACGATGCCTAATGAGAGTTTTCTGGTTTAACTCTTATACCCCATGTAAGTGTGGGGCCGTTTCATATTAAAGTTACTCTTGAAAACAATTATGTCCTACAGTTATCCATCGATGAACTGTATGCTGTGAAATGTAAATAAAAATTACAATTATATGAAAATATGTTAGTTTTAGGTAATGGTTATGATTATATGTAATATATGGCTGTTATTATATATTATGTTAGTTGTAGGTGAAATGGTTGGTTATAGTTTCCTATTAAATGTCTTTCGACCACTCCCTTGCATTCAATCCAATCCTCCAACGGAAATATGAGTAAAAAAGGAATTAAAACATTTTCTTTAAATCGAGATATGTAAGCGATCCTCCAACTATTGCTGAGCAATAATTTGCAATTCATGAATTCTAAAATTCGGTGCGGCTGACCTTCCGCTCTCTCCTTATTATGCGACCGAGAGCCGCGAACAAGTCATCCGCTAATGAAGATTTACATGTTAAAGGGGGCGGCCCGAAAGGCTTTCAGCAAGACCCTGCCTCGCGGTTACAGCATTCATGAGGAATGTCATCTGTAGATTACAACAGGGTATTTCATGGTAGGAGACTCCAAAACTTGTTCGGCATTGTTTCAAATTCCAACGACAAAGTGTTATTTGAATAGGATTTTTAGTTTGCGTTATTACTAAGAGTTTCAGTTATTTATTGGCATTTGACTAGCTATACAAATTAAATGGTTTATTAATGAGATAATTAAACATAATATTAAATCACATAATTGAAAATATGCATGTTTAAGACATCTGCATGATGTTCAATTTATTGGAAATAATGTAGATCTTCTATTTGTTCTTATTTTTTTGTTACATTCATTATGTCAGTTTCAGTTTAGTGTTGATATATCAGTACATCAATTGTTTCGCTTGAATTTTCTTTAAGTAATGAATAAACAGGAGCAATTACCCATTGTATAATTATTAATTGCATTAATTGTGTACATATTGAGATATTACTAGTCTAGAGTTGCAGTCAAATCTTTCAGAATTATATAAACTTGATGGTCATTACGACAATTTGAAAGTATTTCGCATCAACAGTTGCGATGCCTAATGAGTTTTCTGATTTAACTCTTATACCACATGTAAGTGTGGGGCCGTTTCATATTAAAGTTATTCTTGAAAACAATTATGTCCTACAGTTATCCATCGATGAACTGTATGCTGTAAAATGTAAATAAAAATTACAATTATATTAAAATATATGTTAGTTTTAGGTAATGGTTATGATTGTATGTAATATATGGCTGTTATTATATATTATGTTAGTTGTAGGTGAAATGGTTGGTTGTAGTTTTCTATTAAATGTCTTTCGACCACTCCCTTGCATTCAATCCAATCCTCCAAAGGAAATATGAGTAAAAGGAATTAAAACATTTTCTTTAAATCGAGATATGTAAGCGATCCTCCAACTATTGCTGAGCAATAATTTGCAATTCATGAATTCTAAAAAATCCAGTGCGGCTGACCTTCCGCTCTCTCCTTATTATGCGAACCGAGAGCCGTGAACAAGTCATCCGCTAATGAAGATTTGCATGTTAAAGGGAGCGGCGCGAAAGGCTTTCAGCAAGACCCTGCCTCGCAGTTACAGCATTCATGAGGGATGTCATCTGTGGATTACAACAGGGTTCATGGTAGGGAGACTTCAGAACTTGTTCGGCATTGTTTTAAATTCCGGTGAAAAGTTTTATTAGAACGGAACCTACGCATTACCAAAATATTATTAGGAAGTTGTCTTGTAAATTTGATCCTAATTCACGAGTAGTTTGTGTTATCTACTGAAATCTGAGTTGCTATAAAAATTAAATCACTTATTAGTGTGATTATTAAACATAATATTAAATCCTATAATTGAAAATATGCATGTTTAGGACATCTGCATAAAATTGAATTAATTGGAAATAATGTAAGATCTTTTATTTATTCTTATTTTTAACGTTTGTTATGTAAGTCCCAATTTAGAGTTGATTTATCAGTACGTCAATTGTTTATCTTGAGTTTGCTTTAAATAATGAATAAACAGGAGCAATTGCTAATCTTTCAACTTACTTTCTTTAGAAAATTTTTAATAAGTCTTCCATTATATTGAAATTATTACTAATTAAAAATAAATTTCAATTATGAACCTAAATTAAACTAAAAAATTTTTTTAATTAAATTAAATTATCTTACATTTAAATTATGATCTCACTCATATAAATATTAAGTTAATCATGCAAATACAAATTACAAGACATTAAAAAACTTAAAATATAAAAATAATAATACGTTTTCCCCTAACAAGAGAGGCAAGTGACCCTTTCTTATGAAATAACGACTTTTAAAGAAAATGATAAACTTTAACAAATGATAAGTTATTGATAAGTTTTAATAAGCAAATGGCCTTCCTTATGAATTATGAAATAAACATTTTTAGAAAGGCCAACGGTCAATTAAAAATAGACCGAAATATAGATAGGCTGATCATATCCAAAATATTCCTTCTAATCATGTCAGTATTATTCCTCCATAAGAGATATTAAAAAAAAATTTCAATAACCAATCGATCAGTCTTTAACTCCTGCCAATATCATGTAATGATGTTATCTAGATAAAAGAGAATTCAATCGAAAGGGATTGATTTTTGCAAAGTAGTCTTCAAAAGCAAAAACACGTTTTGAAGCTATCCGCTGTAAAAACGGAAATATATAGAGAATTTCGTATTGTCGAAACGCACCAAGGCATGCCTCCATATTGTAGCATCAAAGTATGGGACATAAATTTCTAGAAGAATCATCTAAATGATTCAACTTTTCCTCTACTTTTTTAAGCCCAATTAAGACTTACCAATCTATGAAGTTGATATGCCTAACTTCGTCATAGGCATTATGAGAGCTTTTTAATTCGATTTCACTTGCGGAATTTTTAACTGGGTTCTTCTAGTTCGAAAACTGCAATGCTTAAACTACCAAGCAATACCTGCACTGATTTCATTACAAAAATATTTTGTCAATGCTGTTCTGAATAGATTAAATCATTCAACTTTTTTTTTACAACGTTTATTTCAGCTATAAATTAAGTTGCATGTTAAAATATGTAAGAAACAGCACTAAAAGAGAGCGTACTCACTTCTTGACGGGTATCCTGCTGTCTCTGTCCGTGAGCAGTTGTACTTTGGTGTGTGCCTTCTCCAGGAAGACGGTGGCCGGAGCGTTGATGGCCATCAGGTTGTATGCCATCTTCAGCAGGTGCTCCGTCCACAGCTGGAAAAAAACATTCACTCTTACCATACATGTACAGCACGAGTAAAATTAGCAATGGCAAATATGAGAGATTGACAGTTTCATTCAAATATAACCATTATTATTGGAAAAATTAGGAAAATTATAAATTAAGTAAAATGTTTGGTTAAATAGATGATGATGTCATGACCACTACAGTAAAATGCGACTTCTTCCATTATAAGTCTCATTTCACTCTAATGGATTATATAATCTATGACCATCAATTGATTCAATTGACAAATCAATCGACTAATCAAGATTAGACATCTTCGATCAATCAATCAATTCAATCAACTCAATTGACAATTGACTCAATCAAGATTAGACATCTTAATTCTAACATAGTTAATAACAAGTTACTTCAATGGAAAATTTCAACGGGGATTCATGCTTTCTTCTCCGCCTCTTTGAAGATAGTTGAACAACTTTTTAATGTATTATTTTGTCTTGCCTGTCCTCGTTATTGATATGTGAAATTTTGGTTGAGCATTGCTTGTTAAGTTTTGAAGTCAGCTTTTCCAGTAAAGAAATCTAAATCACTATGATACGGATCCTAAGCAAACAGCGGCCTGATGGCCAATTGGCTAGCGCTCTGACCTTTGATTGAAAGGTTTGAAACCTGGCTGTGGCACGGATGTTTATTACAGGTTTGGAATCCCCTTTAAACTGTGGCTGTCGGTCTAATTTAGTCTAAAGTGTGCAAAAAGTGACAGTAGAGCGACAAATCAAAACCTAACGAAGTAGATGTGGAGTTGAATTTTTGAAAATGTTTAAGTTCAGTTTGAACAATTTCCTTTTAAAAACCCAACTGACAAGTAGAATGTTGAAAGAAAACACAATAGAAAATTGTTAACAGATACAAATTTTTTAATAAAAATTGGGTAATTTACCAGCTGTTATATTTTTACATGTACATTTTAAACTACAAGAAATCTTTGTTTATACCATAAAAAGAAATATTTTTCTTTCCTTTTATTTTTTGTAGTCTTAACCATGAAATACATTTATATTAAACTCTCAAATTATTTTTTTATTTGGAGCGTAGTCAAAAATGATGAAAGAGTTATTTTTACTAATTTTTAATAAAATACAAACCATAATTTTTCATTGCAGGGTAATATTTTTAAACATTCTTTGTTCAAGAATCATCTACATTAATCAACATGCTCCTTAATACTCACAAACAAAATTAATAAATTGAATATATATATATATATATAAATAATAAATAAAACACAGTTTATTATTAAATAACATAAAAAATAAAGTCCAATTCTTTTTCTTTTTCTAATTTATTTATCTAGTGCTTTGCCAAAAATTTTACATTCTATTTTAATCAAATAAAACTGCACTTTATCATAACAAATTAGAGATATAACAAAAATAAAGATCCTAAAAAAAAAGTCAGCTTTGATTTGTTTAGATGCAGTAAAGAATCTGTAAATATTTCATTGAAAAGACTAAAAATTATTAAATTATTTTTTGTTTTTAGAATTATTTGTGAGATTTAAATGGTATTGTTTTTATTTCTATTTTAACATTCTTTTTTTTTTTCTCTTTAAAATGAAATGTCGTTATGTTTGTTTATAATTTATTTTTTACGTTCTAAATTGTTTTTATTTATAATACTGTAGTTTTCATTTTGGGAAATGGATAAACATAAATATTTGCATGTGCTTTCTCTGTTTTCAATTTTTCAATTCTGTTATGATAATTTAAAAGTGGATAAGAATTGTTTTTAAATAAAATAATTCAAAAGAAATTTTATGTACACATTTAATTTAAGTTACGAAATGGTTTTTTTGTATTTTTAATAAGGCAAAACATTAGTTTCATATAAAGTCATAATTTTCGATTATTGGTTCTGTATATTATATTTGAATTGCACAATAATATATTGCACTCAGAAAAAAAAAACATTATTTTCTCAACTTTTTGTTTATCAGTTAATTTTTTTTTAATTTCCTGCTTTTTAAAATATTATATTTTTATTTTATTACTACTTTATTATTAATTCAATGGTGATATGGAAATCAAACATATGGAATGATAAAATTTTAAATTTAATGTTAATGTATTCCAAAAATTTTTCTGAAAATTTTCTTTTGATATTTTTAAGCTCTACGCTATAATTTTTTTTTTCTTAATTGAATTTAATAAAATAAAAAATCCATTTATAATTTTTAAAAAAATCCATTATTTTACTGGAACCGAGAAACCAACCTGACATATTTCTTAATTTATCAAATGACTGAACAGTTATGAAAATAACATAATCTTGAAATAAATTTCTGTAATGCTGAAGAATTAAAAAATTTAAAATTATGAAAAAAAAAAATCCAAATTAAAACAGAAAAAAGATATCTAGTTTCAAAATAAATCTTTAATGCTTTATAAGGCAATGTTATTTTACAGTTGGCTGGCATATTGCATAATAGATAATCCATCAGGTCCATCAGGTCGCTTTAAATCGTGTTTAAAGGCAAAGTAAATGCGATCATAGCTTGATTTATAAACGCTTGTTATAAGTAAACAGCATGTATGTGTATAGGCTAAGCAAATTTGTACACAGGCTGAACTTCATGCGTTTGATGTAGATAAACAACAAGAAAAACAAGCTTGAATGCTAAGCAAACGTGGTCAAAGGTTGATAATTTTGATGTAAGTGAATAGCAATACATTTGTATCTAAATTTGCGATTATACCCTGATCATTAAAGCAATACAGAAAATCATCAACCTTTCCTGGCTGTGTAAAAGTGTGTTTCCTGGCTGTACAAAATTTTTCTTAAAACTTTGTCATTGAAAACTTTTAATTCTATTTTTTCCATTACTTTAGTAATTTTTTTTTTTTTATAATTCATTTTAACACACATGGAAAAAAAAATATGTAACAGCGAATATAAATAAATAAGAAAAAAATTTTCGTTACCTTGTAGCTCAATGAATGGTTTGTAAAATATTGAATTTAGAATGGCTAAATATTAATATCTACGAATACCCAAAGGAATACCAAGCTTAAGATAAGAAATCAATTAAAACACATTTTTAAGTTCAACTCTACATAAAAATTTATTTTTAAGACAAAATATATATGCACAATTAATTCACAATGCAGTTCTGTGGCAAACCTTAATTATCACACGGCGTAATAAACGAAACCACACGAAACCATCGCAAAATTCTCCTTTTTCTTTTCCAAAATCGTCCCTTTTAAGACAATCCGTCAAGAGGAGGGCGGTCAACTTCCCCTCATTTCTTAGAGTAGACATTACTCAGCTCGTGGTCTATCACCAATCCTGATGGAGTAACTCATAATATAGTTCATATTTAATCTGTAGTTGTTTCAACCTGTGAAGATCGCACAGACATTCGCTAATTTCTTGAGTCTCTTTATATATGACACCGAATATCTGCAATCAGATTTGAGTGACAGGTTGTTAGTGCAAAACACTAATTGCAAGTAATATAACTACAGACAACAATGCTTGTCTGCTGTCAAATTTCAGTGATTTGTTGCTATTATGTAGTTGTCGAAGAATATACATTCCACTCTCCTGGGAATGAAATGCCAAAACAAGGCTACAATATATTGTGTATGTAAAAGGCACCTATAATATATCATGTATCTTTGGAGACATATACAGAAGTATAAAAGGCAGAATGAATTTTATAAACAAATTAATTATACATAAAGCATTTAAAAATATTCAAGTATTTGAATAATTAGAATTTATATTCAAATATAAATAATTTTTTATGACTATCTTAAAGGTCGAAGATAAATTTTTTAATTCAATTTTAATATCTTCTCATAAAAAGAACATAACAATTGTAGATTTATCTAATCTGGAATAAAAGCAGGAACTGACGTAGAGACATAATTGAATCGTCAAAACAAATGCCTTCATTTCCTTTCTTTTCCATGCTGAAGAACACATAAAGAAGAGAAACGACATTGTCCAATCCGAACTCAACATGAGCTTATTAAGAAAGAAAACTTCAATTTTACATTCACCAGTCTTTACGATAAAAATTCAATCATAGCAAGAGACCTTCTGTACGTTGAATGATTTTTTAATGGAGGTCCATCTTCAATTCGTGAATCATTAAAATCGGATAATCGATTATCCATTCTTTGCAGGAAGACTCGATAAGCTTAATTGTTTTTGCGATGCCCGTTGAAATCAAAGGTGAAATGAGAAATAAAAAAAAGATTCATGAAGACATAGTGCAAGTTTTATTGCGATAGATTGTTGCAATTTTAATGAATAAATATTTCAATGTACACAGAAATGTAAAAAAAAAAAAATATGCTTATTGGAATGAGAGGGAAATCTTCTGATTTGACATAACACTCATGATATTAAGTTAATTTCCGCTCTTTGGGGAATATTTTACTGGAAATATGTCTGATCGACTTCGAATTCAGCTGCTTTCGAAGGAATCACTAATTTCGAATTTATATTAAATGAATGAAGATACCTATAATTCCATTGAGTTCTGAAATTGAAAAAGCATAATTTGAAGCCATACAAAACCAAAGTTCTCTTGTGAATGCCAGAGATAGCTATCATAAATATGTAAAGATGGAAACTGCTTTCTTAAACTAGCAGGAAGCTAAGGAAGGAGCGAATTCTTTAGCTAATATCTCTAGGAATGTTGTTGTAGTTTTCATCCCACTTGGTAAACATCTAGTCCACGCCCACGATACGCTATGAACTCAAGGTTGAAGGAAAGGGGACAACTTCTATTAATGATGGAGCACCGGTAGGTATAAGAATGACTTGGCTCCGTGAAGCTCTACAACAGAGGCGAGAGACGTGAAGATTTAAGAGGGCTAGCGAGAAAATTTTCGACCCCTTCACAGCGAAACGTCAGAAATAGCATACGCAGTAAAATTCCGCTTCGAGTTGAAGGTTGGTCAGCTCGGGCGGTTACGCACATTTCAAACCGTTTCAGGCGAACGTGGTGAGGCTGAGTGATTGGTCAAATTTTTCCGCTTACATCTTCTCGCCTCAGTGGGCTGAGCAGCTGGGAGTGTATCGAACCACTACAAACAACCCTGGCCCCGCTGTTACCTCGAAACCGAAATCTGCGGCACCGAACACCAGTGCGCCAGACACAAGGCCATTCAGACCCGACGAAGATATTGTTATCTATGAATACCGAAGTGAATACAAAGCTTCAGCTAAGAAATCAAATAAAACTGATTTTTTACGTTCAATTCCTAAAGAATATATATATATATATATATATCTTATAAGACGTATAAGCGGAAGAAAAGACAGAATGAAATTTATACATCAAATGTATTATAAAAAAAAAAAAAATTCAAATATTTGAATAATTAGAATTTTATTCAAATATAAATAATTTTTGGCATTCTTAAAGGTCGAAGATTTATTTTTAATTCAATTTTAATATAAAAGAACATCACGATTGCAGATTTATCTAATCTGAAATAAAAGCAGAACTGGCGTAGAGACATACTTGAATCGTCAAAACAAATGCCTTCATTTCCTTTCTCTTCCATGCTGAAGAACACATAAAGAAGAAGAACGACATTTTCCAATCCGAACTCATCATGAGCTTATTAAGAAAGAAAACTCAACTTCACTTTTACATTCTCCAGTCTTTACGATAAAAATTCAATCATTGCGAGAGTCCTTCTGTGCATTTAATGATTTTTTAATCGAGTCCATCTTCAATTCGTGAATCATTAAAATCGGATAATCGATTATCCCTTCTTTGCAGGGAGACTCGCAAGGCTTAATTGTTTTTGCCGATGCCCGTTGAAATCAAAGGTGAAATGAGATAAAAAAGAAAACATTCGTAAAGATATAGTGCAACTTTTTTATTGCGATAGATTGTGCAGTTTTTAATGCATAAATAATTCAAGACACCCAAAACTAATATTTTTCTCTCTTTCCAGTAAATCTATCATCTTTTCACTGGAAATTGTGAAATATTAGTTTTGTAGAATTTTCAGTTTGATATAACACATTATTTACATTATTTTAAGAAATTTTCTCTTTGTGAAAATAATATTTGATGAATATGTTCAACATTTTCAAAATTACCTTTTTCAGGTGAATAACTAATTTTGAATTTGCATTAAATGGACGAAAGGTACCTGTAATTCCATCGAGTTCCGAAATTAAAGATCGCAATTTGATTTAAAATAACTCCATTGTATAGCATGATAAATATCTAACATGGAAAGTCTTCTGTTAAACTAGAGGCTTATCGCTTTACTGCCATTTGTGCCACATTAGGCTAAACCTCTGTAAAATATGACACATATCTTATATATATATATATGAAGATCTTCTGTAAAATATTTCTTATAAGTTTGTGACATATAAGATATAGATAATCTAGTAGAGAAGGTAAGGAAGGTATCAATCTTTTAACTAACTACCTCTAGGGATTAGTCTCAAGTGTGATGGCAAATATCGTGCATTGTGTCCGAATTTCGGGGCAATTTTGATATTTTTACTTAATCCCCACTCACGTGGCAATAACTTCTGCACAAAGTGCTTTAGCATTAGAAAAGGACAATAATATGTAAC
>BPLR01002725.1:0-13598 GCA_021605095.1 Caerostris extrusa | reverse complement strand
TGGATGCATTTTGGAGAATTTGGAACGCAATTTTTTTAAAAGTATATTCTAAACTTTGTTAAACATTTAAAATTATTTTTCTATACACATAGGAATTTAAACATCATCTAAATCATAATTTTTTCTTTTGTGTTACTGTGTTGTATAAAAACACCAATTACAGGATGGGGACTATTTTCTTGCTTTATTGTATTTTTAAGAATAACAATATAGGAGTTTATGTGAATTCGGATATGGAGTCTCCGCAATTTGAAATAGGAGTGCTTATAAAGTATGTTTCTTACAACATACGAAATACATCACAAAATATATTTAAATTATTCTTACCTCATCACAAAAAGTATGTTGAGAGTAAACTTTTGTAATTGTATTCTTTACGTGTTCTGAGTAATTGAAATGATTATGTTCATTCCTTTACACTTTCTTACATGCAAAAAAACAAAAATTCAATTTTTAAATTTCAAATTGTTTAATGCTATTCATCTAAATTGTTTACCTGTAATATAGAAGCTTTAAAAACATTAATCTTTGAAACCTAAAAAAACGGACCAAAGAAGGAAAATGATCAATTTCCGCACTTAGATAGAACGTAACCCGGTTTTCAATTAAACGTCAACATACAAACTCAAAAAGGGGCATTTATTATGCAATTAATAAAATGTAATCGACAGTTTGCGAAATGAAATAAAAAAACAGATCTCAAATATATCTTTAATCTTAGAAAATAGTGTTATTTAAAAATGGTATTTCATGTACGCATAATTATAACATTTAAATCTGTATAATTTTGACTTATGACATAGTGGCTGTTTGTAATATTCGGTGTAAGTAATAAGATTTTATGAGGTATTTCATGTAATTTCACAGACTGATATATAGTATAGACATAAAGTATTAGGGACAGAGACTTTGTTTTATGTAATGAATATTGATTAATTTCTTTCTACTTATTGAGAGACTCCCTTTAAATGAACTGATTCAAATAGATATCAAATATTTCTGCACACATTTAGTTAAGAAAACAATTTTAGTTAATAAATATTTAGTAAAACAGTGGCAATAAAAGAAGAGTTTGTGGAAAAAGTTTCCTCAACGCCAGAAACCGAATGAAATATTTTCACAGATCCATATATTAAAAGAGTTAGTTACAATTCACTACTTAAAAACAAAACAAATTAAATACAAACAGACATTTGTTTTTCTTAGAGATTAACAAAAAATTTTTTTAAAAATTGCGAAGTTTAAGGAGAAGAGTTTTAATTTTTAGCATCTTTTTGTTTAAAAGTTTATTGTTCTACCTGAATAATTAATACCTTTCATCAATGATAATGTAATTCATGAAAAATAAAAACTGAAATGAACAGCTTAAAATTTTATTCTCAAAATTAGAATATCAATATTGATGCGATTCTTCCTAAACTTTTTTCCTAGAATATAAGAACTTCAGTGACGAGAGAGCTGCACAAGAATACGAGGTCACACAAGATCTTTTCTGAATTCAATCGGAAACAATTTTACATTGTGTTTTGAGAGTTTTATAAAACCCCTAACCATGTCAAAATCTACGTTATTGAAAAAACAAGAATAATTTCAAGTGTGAGATTTGTAGGCGGCTCGACAGAAAAGTACTTATCCACAACATGTGGGCATTCATAAGGGTCTTAAGCCATATGTTTGCAACATTTGGACATTTACGCGAAAAGGAAATTTAAAGACTCATTCGCTTACCTCATTCTGGGTGAAAATTATGCTTGGCTGAAATTTGCAAAAAAGAATTTAATCGAATTTCTAGTTTGAAAACTCATGTGCGTACGCACACGAACGAAATGCCATATGAATGCGAAGTATGCAGGAGAAGATTTAGACATCGAAGCAATTTACATGTTCATTACCGAACCCATACCAACGAAAGGCCTTACGAGTGCGAAATTTGCAAGAGAACATTTTCAGACAACAGCAAACTGAAACTGTTTTCGTATCCATACGAAAGAACAGTTATTTGAGTGTGGAATTTTTTAATCGGAAATTTACTCAAATGAGGACCATTTACGCAAAAGCATCTATGATTCATTCAGATGAAAAACCCCATTTGAAAATTTTGCTCATTTCACGAGACACATGCATTCGGAAAGGAATAAGCAAAAGAATATCATGCCATCTAAATAAAATATTAAAATGATCATTTCATTTATATGTTTAATGTTAAATTTTAGTGGGCAATGAGTAATGAATGTTTTTCTTTTTGCAGTTTGCGTTAACGATTTTAGTAAATTTACAATAAATGATTGTTTGATAATATTTTGTATTTTATTCTTCGATTTTATAAAGATTGACGGATCTTTGATTTTATAAGAAAATTTTATGTGCTTATTAATTATATGCAATTAATGCACATTGTGAAATTTTTTAGAAATATTTATGAAATATTTAAAATTTTCATCATACGAGTTACAATTGTTGTACCTTTAGGATAAGAAAAATATTTGTTGCATGATTTAAATTTTCTAGAAATAGAAGCTCAATTAAACTTTTTGTTAAATAATTGAATATTTCCTCTTAATCTAATACTTTGATAATGATGTTTTGCAGACATTTGTTAGAAACTTTATATTAGCACCATTTAAATTTAAAAAAAAATCTTATTATTGCGTAATAAAAATATTTTTTTGTATACATTTTTGTATTAACACATTTATATAATTGAAATCTTAGAATTTGGTACGTCGTTACTTATATTCATGGATAAAAATTAATTAATTTTATGTGTAAATTTGTTTTATGCCAGGAATATTACAATTATTGACTTTATCAAGAAGTAAAATCTTCATTCAATATTGATGTTTTAATATAATGAAACTAATGAAAATGACAATACATTTATATGTGTAATGTTTACTTTAATGAATGATGAGTAATAATAGTTTTTGAGTTTTGCTGTTTGCATATCCGATTTTTTCATTTTACACTAAATGCTTTTCAACTATTTTGTGTTTTAAAGAAGAACAAATCTGTCTATAAAATAAAAAAGAATATGTTCATATAACATTCTGTGTAATTAATTTTTTTCTCCTTTAAATAAATATAAAAATATTTTCATTGTTTGAATGATTATTTTTATACTCTGCAAGAAAAATATTTTTACAGTAATCAAACTTTTTAAAATAGTCCAAGTAAAATATACTTCAATATTCACAAAAATTACCATCCTAAAATGGATATTTTTCATAGAAATTTGTTAGGAAATATTATATGTCTACTATTTAAATTAAAACATCTTAGCGTTTGTTGGTTCAATAATCTACATGCTTTTAATAATCATCTTAAAAATAAATTTTATTTAAAAACGTCTGAACGATAAATATTTTTTTTTTTTTTATAATTTTAAGATCTTGAATATTCTGTTATCGAAAATTTATTAAATTGAATTATTTATTTACAATGTAGGTATAAACAATCACTTAAAAAAATAAAATTAATAATTTTATATTTATGCTTGAATGCCTATTTTATTACAGGAGCCTTATTCACAAATGATATTAATTAAATAGTCAATAATTATTAAGATTATGTTATTATAATCAAGACTATAATAAATTGTTTATAATTTTCCCTTCCATATTCTCAGGAATGGAAAATATAGCATAAACAATTTATTAAAATATGGATAGATTTTGGAAGGTTTTTATGGAATTTAAGCAAATAAAAACATTAAAATAAGATACTCATAGATGAAACCTTTGCATGATATCAAGATATGTTTTTTTAAAAATACAATTTCAGAAACATGAAATGAAAATTATCAGCGAAATTAAAATCCCCATAATAAAAATATTTGATTATTCCTATCAAATGCAGTCATTTCGAGTTGTGCCGAAATGGACACTGTGCTACAGTACTCTGTTTTGCATCGTTGGCAATGCTGCAGCGAAACAGCTCTTGCAGCAAAAAAATTCATCGTCAAACAAAAATGCATTTTAATTGAGTACAGATAAATTAGGTTTTATCAATAAATATATTCTAATTATTTGATTTGTTTGAATGTATCTTCGTAAGAGGACAAAAATATATCCTAACGAATTTCTTTTTAAAAAGAGGTATACTTTAAAATTTCTTTTGATGTGATTTTATAATAATTTAATTTCCAATTATATTTATTAATACATGTACACTATTCAACTATTTTATTATTACTTTTTGCTGAAAATATGGGGAATTTCTTTATTTTTAAAAAGACGACACTATATTAATTTTCAAATAGAAACAATAAGATTCAAATAAATTAATAATAATTCTTATTTATTAAACTCTTAATCATCCAAATTTAAAACTTGCCGAGAAATTATCTGAAAAGAAGTCAGTTTTGGAAATCAATTAAATGAGAAAATAAATGAGCTTTCAAATTCTGAGCTTTTTCTCGATGCAAATTGCATCGATTTAATACATGTTTATCATAGACGCGTTCTGTTTTTAAAGCTTTAAGTAAAATCAGCACGTATCAATGCGCTGTTGTAGGTTGTGATGTATCCAATTAGCAATCATTTTATGGGAATGAGCTAATGAAAGCAGTATGGCAATGGCATCTGGGCATTTGAATTTTCTTGAGTACAATGGCAGAACTTAATGTGCATGTCTAGAAGAGCTAAGTTCTAAATATGTATTTTTTTAATTTTTTTTATATATGAATATGAATTAAATTTCAAATCAGTTTAGCATCTAAAAAACTATTTACATTTTCAGTTTTCAGGATATAAATGTTTACGACAGCTTCGATGACTGCTTTTGAAAATGATTAGCCAAAACAATCTTTACTTTGTTCCTTCATTATTTTTGATGCATTTCTATGAGAGTGTTCAAGGCGTGATGAATTTGTTGCCAATAATTCTGTTTTGAAACACATATCGGATTTAATGACTAATTTTAAAGTAAAAATTTGTAAATGAAATATCAGCACAGCAAAAACTAAGTAAGTTATTAAGAGATGACGTTAATTAAATTAAAACAATCTCGAAATTTTTGAATAATTTTATTGCATAATTATCTGATAACTAACTTGTTGCAATTTTTTCTACAATGTATTAATATTTCTTCAAATCCGGAATTCATGTATTAAAGATATGAAATTAAATCTTTATATTTTTGTATGGGGTAATATTACAGACTGGCTAATTATATTGCCCGAAATCAGAAAAAAAAAAAAATCTTCGCAACCAAGGTGTCTACAACTTTTGGAGAATCACAATTAGGAAATTCTGAAACTGTAGTGACTATACATGATATTTTTGTTAGAAATTCAAAATTATAATTCATTACAAAAATAATAAACCGGATACCATGGAGGCCTGAATGGCATGGGCTATTTGACGTGTTTGACAATATATTTTTTTTGTCATTGATACAGACATTCAATGACAGATTGTAAAAATAACAAACATGTTTTAATGTTGCAAAAATGGTTATTTTATCTTATGGTTGTCAAATGTCACTTATTCTCTTATAACAAGAAAGTGCAAATTGGAAAAAACCTTGTCATGTCAAATAGTTACTTTTAGTTGCATATGGAAATGAATATTAAGAAGTCAAAATAACTATGAATTCATGATATTGTGAAAAAAATAGCACTTCAAATTTCTATTGATGCAAAAATTACAAACTTTGCAAACACCAAATTACGGTAGCGATTACATCAAAACGCTAAATTTCCATGATGATTGGCATCATCAATATTTTGTAAAAAGATAGTCCACATGTGCCGAATTTGAAACTCACAAAATACTTGCAAAGTACAAACAATTGCTATGGAAAAACAAACCCCGCCTAAAAACTGCTACATGTTATAATAAAAAGTTTTGAACTATTACAGCCTTCTATTGTAGATAATGTCTGAAATAGAAACGCAATCTAAGTGTAGTTCTCCATAGACCAGGAGTCTCCAAACTACGGCCCGCGGGCCTAATCCGGCCTGCCAGTGTCATCCATGCGGACCGCGACAGCGAATAGTTTATTGTTGCTGTAAGTTGGATAAAAAACACAGAATGGTAATAACTCGGTTTTATTGACTTGCTAGGTAAAGCAATGACAAGCATAATACGCAGAAAATTTAACTGAAACAAAACAACTAACAAGTAATTGAAATCAATCCCACTAACATTGTAAACTAGTGAGCATCCCGCGGTTACCTTCGGTAGTTATGTTGGGGTAAAGAGTATCGCATATGTATGTATATTGATGTTTGGGATGTATATATCCTGAATTGAACATATGATTTTTATCCTAAAAATCCCCCCAGGAACGAAATAGTCTAGAAATTATAGATAATGTCAGAAAAACTAAAACGTTTTTGGCCCTTGGTACTTACTGGAGTAAGCAGTATGGCCCTAAGGCTGAAAAGTTCGGAGACCCCTGTCATAGACAATGTTGTGGAATTTAACACTGATATATTATTTTAGATCTTACATTAATTTTAAATCAAATTTAGTTATAGATGAAACTTTTTTAATCCTGATTGCAAATGATTTAGTATGTTTCTTATTAAAACATTTATATTGTTTCCCACAATGTTTTGAATGAAATAAATTTTTGTGATTATATGCTTTAACTGCTTTTCTCATTCTGCATTTTGAAGTGAAACGAATTGATCGAAATAGTTTGATTGATATTTGCTCCTATGCTATAAGCGGCCTAAATATTTGATGTGGCACACGTCACGTTAAAATGAAGAAAAATTAAAAACTAGTAATATAAAAAAAATTTTAAAGTCAATTCCTCTTTTTTTTTTTCACTCTATTGCAGAAAGTCCTTTATAAATAATTTTCATTCATTTTTTTAAGGTTATCTAGTACCATCTATTGGTAGACATATACAACTTAAATTTAAAAGAAAATAAAATTAAGTGATTAAATTTAATTAATGGATTAATCTTTGAAAAAACTGTATTAACATCCAGTGTCTTCCACTGCAAGTTTAAAAAAATGCATTTGAACTTGAGTGGATGAATAAAAAAGTATTTTATGAACGATTGGAGATTTGAACAAGATATATATATATGGAAGAGTGTGAGCTAATAGAAGGAATGGAATGATAAGTAGGAACCAGTTTTTGTCTTACATAAAATTCAGTTTTGTGGGAAAAAAAAAAAAATCCCCTTTTTTATTTAAAGGATCTAGAAAAGTAAAATTTATAAATAATTCAACTTATTGGAAGGTCAATATCAAAAATAAAGAAATACCTTTACCACCTTTTGAAAGACTAAAACGAAAGAGCATTCGGTGGATCACTCGCTCATCTCGAAACCTCATCTTTGAGACGATTCGCACAGTTGATATTTGGGTGATTTAGTATAGTTTACAGAATAATATGTTTTAGAGTGTGATGCGGTTAAAATAAATTGTTGAAAATTAAATTTTTAAGAAAAACTAATTTTTAACATCTATGCAATACAAGAATGTTCACAGTTTCGTATTTTTTTTTTTAAATTTCAATTCGATAATGCTTAAAAAATATCAATCTTAATTTTTTTATCAAAATTAACAAAGTAAAATTCTGAAAAAATTTCAAGCGAATGTTTAATATTTACAAATAATTCAAACATTGCATTTCACGATAATTTACCTTTTAAATAAATTAATTAAATATAAATTGAAAAAAATTAAGCACAGAAATAAATTGAGTTCTAATTATTATAATCCATGATTACAATTGACTTCCGTTTTGAAATGATATTTCATAAATCCAAGTATAGTGCTAAAATCTGCTTCCAGAAATAAAAAAAAAAATATTTCATATGCATATTTGAAAACAATATGGAGTTGGGTATTCAGTAGAATCTGAAGTGAGCATGTAACCTCAAGGTCAAGTGACAAGGGCTCTCGAAATGATTACCTCAGACTTCAGGTTCGAATCCTGGTGGTGGCATGGGGTTTGTATTTTGAACCCACTTTTAAACTGTAAACCTCGATCTGCGTAGAGACTAGTGTGTAAAAAAATGACCGTTGAACTACAAGCCAAACTGAAGAGGCTGAAGGATATTATTTTCTAAGAATTCTTTAAAAATTTTAGCATAAGATAAGTACAGAAATTATGATGCTGATGTCGATTAAACAGTCCATTCTTCTTGTAGATTATTACGGAGATCCTTGGCCGCGTAGCGACCACTAGCTCCTTCATTGTAAAATGTGGAAACATAGAGGTGGTCTCATACCCTTTGAAGTAATAAGCAAAAATAAATAATTAAATGCCCTTTTTTAAAAAAGAATTATTTACTTAATAAAATTATAAAATGAAAAATAACAAAAAGTTAAACAGTTCATTATATTTTTTTACAAAAACCGATATTTAAGGAAAGAGATTTACAGAAAAATATGACATTGCAGAAATTTTTCAATCTCTCAAATTACAGGTAAAATAGTTTTGATTCAAAATTGGATTCAATTGCTATAGCAGTGTTTATAAATTCTGTATTTTCCACTATAAAATTTCTTTCATTGATGTAAGTGTATATAACATTTCAGGTCGAAGAACAGTTTGCGTCTGCTGTAGAAATTGTTTTAAAACAACTAATAGTTGGAATAAATTCATGAAATGTTTCTTAAATATCTATTAATTTGTAAATAAAAATTTCTGGGTATTTCAAATAAGGATAATACGCAAAAAAAAAATTCTAAATTAACAAACAGGAACCAAAACAAAAAAAAAAACATTTTTTTAGAAATAGGATACACCGATTTATGTTACTTGGAAAATCTCGCACATTTCAAGGGATCATCTCTACAAATTAGTATACAACATTAAAATAACATGAATTTGATAATAAAAATCAATATTTTATTAAGAAAATAATTTATAAATTTCATGAATATATCACATAAATAATTACAGAGGATATTAAATTGCTTAAAGTTTACAAATTTTAGGTATGAAACAAAAATATCTGTACGCGGGCGTATTTTCAAGGATAGATAGAAGTTTCCAACAGTTTGAAGTGAAGAGATATTTTAGAAGAATGGGCTTCCTGTTAAATTTCAAAGTAGTAATTCTTTTATTTACTATTGTTACATGTATTTTAATGCTCAAATATTTGTACACTCTGAAATGTTATGAAAATAAGACCCGTTTAAAAAGACGTTTACCTATCAAATACTTTTTAATTGTTATGCATTCTTTTTAAAATATTAAAATTACAAACTCAATATTTTAAAATTAATTAATTTCAATCAATGGAATATTATTCTCGTAATAATTTCATTAAAGGCGAAAATATAAATGCCCGTTTAACATTAGAACGTTAATTTTTAGCACTGAAATATAGCAAACCGTAAGTTTTATGCAATTTTCTTTGCAGAATTATTTAGAAGTTTTTAGGGTTTCATATTGGAGGTCCACTATGTTTCACCCTACATTTTACGTAAATCACCGACATTTAATTTTAAAGAACCTTACTAATATTTATCATAAATTTACTTGCAAAGATCATTTTTTGTAAATGATTTGCTTTTTGGTGATTCAGAATGTTTCATTGTCATCTTAATGTAGAAATACTTTTTTAGAATTAATCAATTATATTTGATTTTATATTATGTTCAGTGACTTTTCTGATTGCAGTTTATTCTATTCCTTATTATTCTAGCAGCTATTACTGCTAAACTTATTTTCTGTTACAGAATTTGAGCTCGGGATAGTTTTCGTGCACCTCATTAGTTCACTGCTTTACTTGTTTTTGAATCTTAATGTTATTAAATTAGATTTTGAAACGTAAGAAGAGAGATCGAAGGACAGATACCATTTAAAAATATTTTACCGCTTGCCGCATTTTAGTGCTATCAGACAATTACCATTAATTTACTAGTGGAGTTGAGTAATATTTGGTTTACAACATGTATATTGTTTAGTATCTTTTACATATCGCATATTGAAAAGAAGTAATGCAAATAAAAATTTTGTAATAATTAGTAATTCAGTAAAAAAATTCGACAATAAAAGAATAATTTCCGGAAAAATGATCGGCGTTAATAAATGTAAGTGGTTTTTAATATATGGATAAAGTATTTCAGTATTTAAAGAAATCCGATATAAATAATAATAGTCGTTTGCTTTTCTGAAAAATTAAAAATAATTTTGTAATATTATGAAATATTAACAGGAATAGTTTTATATATTTTGCCATTTTTGTTTTAAAGGATTTTGTTTAATGAATAATTAATGTCAATAATCAGTTGCAATATACTAATTTAATAAGAAATGAATACATTTTACTGTTAACCAGTTAAATGAATACCAATATAACTCCTTCTTATTATCGTCTTTCTCCTCTTTAGAACATAAAGATTTCAGTGAAAAACAGCTGAATATAATCACTAAAAAAGATCCAGAATACAGAAGATCAGGCCAAATTGGAACGAAGACAATTTTAACATTGGCTTTATATAATTTCTTATAAAAAGCTTCAACCATGTCAACATCTAGCATTAACGCAAAAAAACAAGAGTATTACCAGTGTGAGACTTGTGGTTGAAACTGCTTCAACACAAAAGCAGCTTATCAAAACATGTGCGTATTCACACAGGTATAAAAGCCATATGTTTGTAACGTTTTCCAAAAAAGGCATTTACACAAAAATGAACTTAAAAGAGGCATTCACTTACGCATTCTGGGCGAAAAATTCGTGTGAAATTTGCGAAAGAGAGTTTGATCAAAAGTCAAATTTGAAGTCTCATATGCTAACTCACACGAAAAAATGCCACACAGAATGCAGAAAGATTGTGCAAAAGAAAATTTAAGCAACGAAGTAATTTACGTGTTCACTACAGAATCCATACCCACGAAACGCCATACGTGTGAAATTTGCAACAGAACATTTTCACAGAAGGACAGTTTAAAAACTCATTTGCGGATCCACAGGAAGAAAAGCCGTTTGATTGTAAGATTTGCAGTCGGAAATTTAAGCATAAGAGCAGTTTGAAGAGCCATCTATTGATTCACGCAAATGAGAATCCACACATTTGCACTTTGTGTAATAAATCGTTTCGCGCGAAAGGAGTTTTAATGCGACATTATCGTATCCATACGCAAGAGAAACCACACGCATGCGACACATGTGGAAAAGAGTTTCTCACAAAGAGACAAGTTAACCAGACATATGCGTACGCATTCTATGCAAGTGAAAATGTGGTATGCTAAATAAGGCATTTTAATAATTCATTTATACAAAAAAATTTGACTTTTTCTTTTTGTTGTTCCTGACAGTTGCATTTGTTATGTCTAGTGTTAGAAGTTTTAATGAATGATGATTTAGTTATATTTCTATTCAATTGGCATAACAGATTTTGGAATTTTAAGATATATAAAATAAAATAAAAGAAATTATTTATTTTTTTTTTTCTTTTATTTAAAATTTCATTGTTCCTCTGTATGCTTTTATAATATAGGGTGTAATCATTTACGTCCTTTGAACATATATGTCAATATTTTCTTGTTCTGAAAGCTTTTGTATTTCTTCTTGTTCTTTCTTGTATTTTTAAATTCTATGTTTAAAACATGAATCTTAATTATAAAAAATCTTTGTTGAATTTTGACGAAATAAAATTCTTGTGGAACATTGTAACGATATTTGTTGTTGCTCTTTCATTTTCGATATTTGTTGCAAAATGCAGTAATGAATGCGTTGATAATATTTTGCGAATGATTTTTCATAAAAATTCATTAGAAATAATATAGCATAATGAATATTTCAATTAAAAAATGTCGTTTATCCAGTTACAAAATGAGTGTAATTGAAGGCTTGGCGTTGAGAATTTGAAATTGCGATACTTAGCTTCACAGAATTATTTATCTATACAATATTTTTTTTTTATTTAAGATACTGAATATTCTGTGACTACTAAATCACATAATTACAAGGTTATATCAAATTAAAATGAATGTTTATGCGATCCTGTATAAAAATAAAATTACTAATATGCATGGCACAAAATATTCATGTTTGATATTAAAAAATGTCAGTGTTTTTACAGATTTTATTTGTTTTAATATAATTAAGACTTTAATATTTTGATACTAAAAACGTTTAAACATTTACTTCCTTTCATATTGAAGACATTTAGCATAAAATGACTTGATACAAAACTATTTCTAAGTTTGGAAATGTTTTAATTGAATCAAAGGCATTTTTCTTAAGCATGAATTTTGTATGATATCGAGATGATTTTAAAAATCTAATATAATTTTCTTGAGAATTATATTCTATGCCTTAAAATGTTTTCGTCAGATACAATCTGAATATTAATAATAATTAAATAAGGATAAGAATAATGTTTCTAAACAATGTGGCAGTTTATTGAAACAGTAATCCCTATACAATCAAATGGTCGATTATTTTTATTAAACTTGATGAATGTCCTTGTTCGAAAATGGGAAAAGTGCATATTTTTTGAAAATTTTATAATGATTTAAAAATCTTTAGGAATTAATTGGTAATGAAGTAGAATAATTGAATTAAAAGCTCTCATTAATATTTAATGAATATACTCAGTATGTTAAATTGAAATTTTATAAAAAAAATACATTAAAAAATGTTTTTTTTTATAGTTATAAGATCTTGAATGATTCTGAAATAATATATTTAATATATTTATAAAATTGAAATGTCCTATCGATATAAAATATTGGTGTATTCAATCATGCACAAAGCTATAATTGATAAGGTACTATCACAAATAATCATATTTGATGTTAATTAAAGTCAATAATATTAATGATTTTATTTTTGATATAGTGATTATTAGGGTAAATTATTTATCATTTCCTGTATGCAAATGGAAATTCCTTGTTCAATGCAATCATATTAGCTATATTTTGTAACGTCAATAAAAAGAATGGAAATAAAAAGTTACAATAAAATTTTTTTTTAAATATTGGACAAAATTGTTCCATTTATAAAATATAATTGGTTTGAATCAATACATATGTTATAGAAAAAATCGTAATTAATTTCATTAAAAAGTCTCATTTAAAGCTATTCTTTAATTATTTTATTTTTAATAAAACTAATACTATAGTAAAAATCTTACAGTATGGAAATGGTAATATATTTTCATTTGAAAAGTTGTAATAAAGATAATCTTTAAGGCACTGGACAAAAATTGTTCCCATTTATAAAATTCAAAAAACATTTGTTAATTTATGTAACTTTGAAGATATGAAACTAATATGAAGCAATGGAGAGCACGAAAAGTGTGAGTTTTCTTCCTTACTTTGAATTTCATAACTCTAAAAACATACTGTTATGGAAAAAAAAAAAAAGTTTAAAAAGAAGCAAAAAATTCTTTCCCAGAAATATATTCTACACATTCAAAATGGCATTAGAAGAAATAGAATGATTCATGCTAAAATGTTATTAAGGTTACCGAAAAACAGATTTATAAATGATAATTGTGTGTTATTCAAATTGTTGAGACAAATATTATCTGAATGCAGCAGGACTCCTTTATTTCCTTGATATGCATTAACCTGCATTTGTAGTAAACATTGTATTCGAGGTCCAAATGATCAGGAATTAAAACAAACACTATATTTTATTAAAGAGGTCGCATAAAACATTTACGTAC
>BPLR01002724.1:0-86569 GCA_021605095.1 Caerostris extrusa | reverse complement strand
CAACGTTTCATTTTCCCACTTACTATGAAAACGCTATTTAGGTTTGTTTAGATTATGTGTACTTAATGTGAACTAAACAAATTCTTGTCGCTGTTCTAATGCAGCTGGCGGTACAGACAGTTAATGTTTATGCCATAAGCAAGGGCTGCACTGCTATTACTCATTTAGCACTACCCGGGAGGCACCTGTAGCTTGAGGATATGCTACGGACGCGAGTAACACTACCCCCTAAACGCATTCTTATCATGGACATTTAACTTTGAACGATTTGGGTCATTTAATCATGGACCGACTTTTGACATTCCATTAATGATGCAACAATGATGATTACGGACACTTTCGGAAAGGGATTAATGCACGTAGAATGTAACTGAATGGAATTTGTGGAGAATTTCACATCGAAATTAATTATCTTTTGAAGTTATATTGCAAGTTAGTTCAAGACAGTTTATTTACATCTTTTCGAATTGCTATTTTTTTTTTTTTTACATCATTTTGCAATGTGTCCAGTAATTCCCGGACAGCTTCTAAACACTAAGCACAAGGGCAAGGCTCAAAATGTTCGAGCACCACTGTTATAAACTATGTTTACGCCAACATTCCATTAACAAAATATTTACATTCCACACCGAATCGCCAGACGTCGCTTCTGCGCCTATCAGGAGTTCCATTGCACGCGTTTGAATAGGGGGAAGAAAAAGAAAAGAAAAAAAAGAGGAAGAGATTACCAATTTTGCAATGAGGGGGAGGGGGAGGGTAAAAGAAAAGGAAGAGAAAACAGGCGTTGTGTTCTCCTCCCTCTGAGGCACACCTGTGAAATTTGCTTTACTAATAGCGCGGGGTGTGAGAGAGAGGGCATAAGTCTCTGTCAATTTTTTTTCTTACCCGAAGGGGCAGGCATGTCCGCATGGGTGACAAGCGGCCCCTCACCCGGCCACTAATAGCTGCTAAGGTGATATCAAACTAATTTGTTAACTTCGGGAACATCCGCTAAACAGCGATCTGTTATCTGGAGGTCTAATCAGAAAAACAATGTTTCTTATGGCATGTCATAAAAGCTTAATGAAAGAACAAAAACTTAATGTGGAGCCTTAATGGCGAGCAAGAAAAATTTTAATGATGAGCAAAGGAAATTTTAATGAGGAGCAATAAAACCCTGAGGATGAACTAGAGAAACACTAACGGCGTTCGCTAGAAAGAAACGTGAATGTTGAGAGAGCTAAACTTTAATGATGAGCCAGAAAATTTTTTAAGATAAATATGTATATTGAACTTTTATTTGATAAAAAAGATAATCAAACGGTTATAATAAACGTAAAATCTGTCCGATTGATGGGCAAACTAAACTGATTCTAATCAGTCAACCTGACCTCTATAATTTGAACTAACGATTAGAATGAACATAATTTTTTCTTTTAGAAATCAATGGTCAAATTTATGCGTCGTTTTTGTGAGAAATTCAAAAAAAACTCTGCTAGCTAGATTGATTGTACATGGAATAAGCCATAATCGAGTTTCATATAATCTTCATTGAATTGCCTCGTTTCTGAAAGCAATTACTTCAACGGACGCTTACATGTTATCATTGAGACACGAACAGTGCTGATACAATGCTAGATCATATTTCTTTAAATTCACATTTTTTTCTTTATTTATATGTATATTAGGATGGAGCACACATTTTCAATATTCATTTACCAATGTGGAATGGTTTCTCAAACATTTGTATAATGTTTCAGCTTTTACTATAATATCTGATAAAATCTATCAACAGTTGAAATAGCGGGTAGGTGCAGGATGAACAGTTTATCCTCCGTTAGCTTCTTTTAGAAGGACATGCCGGAAGGTCAGTAGATTTTGCAGTTTTTGTCATTACATTTAGGAGGCGCTTCTTCAGTTATTGTAGCCATTAATTTTATTTTAACTGTTATTAATATAAGTTAAATTGGTATAATAAAAAAATATCCTTTGCTTGCTGGGTCTTTATTAATTACTGCTATTTTACTATTATTGCCTTCACCTGCTTTTAGCGGTGGTTATTACTATATTATTACTGATTATTATGATGGGTTTATTACTGATTACTTACTGACTGATTTATAATTTTAATATTTCTCTTTATTGATCTTGGGGGAGGGGGAGGTCCAATTTTATTTTAACATTTATTTTCATTCTTTGGACATCCTGAAGTTTATATTTTGATTTTACCTGAATTTGGGATCACTCAATGTATAGTTTACGGTTCGAGCAAAAAAATCAATAGAAAATCAGTCGAAAATGATGTTAACTTCACTTTTTAAATTTCAATGTTTTTTTTTTCTTTCTAGCGCAAAAAAAATAAATAAATAAATGAGAAAAATAAGAAATATTTTTTTAGAGTAATAATTAAATATTTTCTAATTCGATTTTTGTCTTAAAATGGGCTATAACTGTATGTAATTAAATAATTGTAATGGAATAATTTTAATAATTGTAATGGAAAGCTGTATAAGCGATAGATTGTAATGTAATTAGTTTGAATAGAGATAAGAAGATGGATAAATAGTTTTTCTTAGCGATAGATGCATAAAAAAATCCATTTAACATCAATTTCATTCTTAAGCAATCTGTTCTTTTTATGCCATGGATAATTTAGATGGTCTTTTCTTATATTCTGCATATAATTGTTTAGTACGCAAGATTTTGTTTCAACTACTCTTAATACTTTTCAAAAACGTAGTTGTTGTATGTGTGATACGCGTAACAGTTCAACTATTCTTGAAAACCGATACAATAGCACCTACATTCGTCTCAGTGAATGTAGAAAGGGATAATGCATCCCTCGAATGCAAACAAATAACCATGTTATGGTTTACAGGACTCAAATTTGATTACAAATTATCCAGGAATAATAAGAACAGATAGAATAATAATTCATTAATTGTCAGTTGCTAGTCTACAGAAATATTTATAGTGTACATCTTTCTTAAAGGTGGAACAGCATAAAGCATTATAAATTATGTTTTTAACTCTTACTTACATATATAGATTATAAAATGGTTCACAATAACAACTTTGTATTGAAACTCCTACCAAAGCTTAAGTGAATTGTTCTTAATAAAATAAACGTTAAAGATATACGAGAAAAAGCTTAGATGAATTCATATATATATATGAATTATTTATATTATATATATATATATATATATATATATGAAATTTATATATATATATATATATATATATAATATATATATATGAAATTTATATATATATTATATAAATTATTATATATATATATAAAATTAAAAAAATTACCAAAATTATTCAAAAATAAAAAATTGGAAAAAATATATAAAAAACGGGGAAATTTTGAGCACATAGTTTACATAGTGTTACCATATGATTGAAAAATTATAAAAGAATACCTGATAAAAAACAAAACATGCTATGACCCTTTTTTATTAAATACTTCATGAGTTCTTTTCCATTAACATTTATGGTATAAATGTTTTTTATGCAGTTTATTTTTACTGAAATGTAATGATTGTAAAATTCTGAACTATTAAAAATAAAAAAAAATGGTTGCTAGAATCATTTTTATATGTAATTGTTAACTTAATTTGATGCAAAAACTAGTACCAATTCTTTTAAGCTCCAAATTATCTTAATCCAATCAAATATCTTCCAATTATAAGATTAATTAAATGTACTTTTATATAAGCGCAACAAATCAAATCTTTAATATTCACTTAATAGAAAATGAACATGTGTATGCTATTGTCCATTTCTATTGACCGTTTTAATATTTTAAATTCCAATCAGAGGTTATTTTATTGATTGCACAAAAATTTTGCACTTACGTTTTTTCATAGGTTTTTCCCATTTTTTTCAGTACTATCCAGAGAAGAAAAATAAATAAAAATAAAAATAAATAAATAATAACAAAAATGAAAAACCCTGAAAAGTGAAAATTTACGTTCTTTTCTGCCAATTTTGTTTAACGAGATTCCAAATTGTTACCGGAAGATATTTATTGAATATATATTCTTTAAACTTTTCGCTTTGGTGAAAAAAACAAACCTGAAATTTAAAAAAAGAATCACTGAAAATTGAAAGGTTTATAAATTTTCAGCTAATTTTCGTATATTTAGAACCCAAAACAGATCCAGAAGATATTTGCAGAATTTTTTTAATCTGAAATTTTTTACATCTTTTTCAGCCTAACGAGAAATAAATATCAAAAGAAAAATTTTTTTACTGTCCTCCATAATGTATGGATATCTATCTATCTATCTATCTATGTTATGATGTGTGTTATGGTGAATGTGATTATACATAATCACCGGATTTATCACATTTACTGTAACATCTATATAATTAGTACCTGAAAGATAACGTAATTATTTTCATTGTTAAAAATTTTACAAATAATCATTCTTCAGCATATACTAATTACACTTATGTCCATAAATTAAGGATAATGAAGTTCAGGCAAAGAAAGAGACAGAAGCAAAACAAATTTGACTTATTTGTAAAGTCTATTTATTAAACAAAAGGTAAAAGAGCAAAAAGATGCTATATGTTTGACATAATTAATAAAAATTGCGATTTTTACTCCCTGAGCAAATTTCAAAAAAAACCTATTTACAAAAACAGTATAACGTGGTTAGTATGATGGTTAATATGGAGTATATCTCCCGGACGATGCAATACAGGCCTTACAACGCCTAGGCATGCTGAGTATCAAATTATCAATCTGATCTTGGGGAATATTACACCACTCATCAAGCAATGCCCTCCGAAGTTCCGGTTGACAGGTGGGGGGGTTGACGGGTTGCAATTCGTCGGCCAAGCATATCCCACACATGCTCTATTGGATTCAAGTCCGGTGAGTATGCTGGCCAATTCATACGGGTGATTTCCTCCAATTGAAGGCATTCGTCTACAATGTTTGCACGGTGAGGACGGGCGTTGTCATCCATAAACAGAAATTCAGCACCCATGGCGCCCCGAAAAACGTACATTTTTCCAAATGACATCCCGATAGATGGCCTTCATCGTTACTCTGAACATGCAGGTCAGTTCTGAAACCAAGAATAATTCGTCCCCAAACGAGCCATCCTTCACCACCGTAACGGTGTCGTTCAATGGTGTTCTGTTGGTGGTAACGGGTACCTGGCGCTCTCCATATGAAAGTCCGGCGAGAATCAGATTGCAAACTAAACCTGGACTCGTCGGAAAACATCACACAGACCACTGTTGAGGTGTCCACAATGCATGCTCTCTACTCCAGGTTAATCGCAGGCGACAGTGAGTTGCGGTAAGTGGAACACATCTGACTGGCCTTCGAGCATAGACCAATGTGCCCTGAGCGTCTGTGCACGGTCTGCCTTGAAACTGTCGTACCGGTAGCTGAAGAGAGCTGACGAGACAGGTCTGATGCTGTGCTCCGTCTGTTTCTTTTGGCAGTAACTGCTAAATACCGGTCCTCATTCGGCGTTGTAACTCGGGGGCGACCTGTGCTGTAACATCTACTCCCATTACCATCATCTTGGAATCGTTGGCAAAGCCTGGAGATTACACTCTGGGCGATTCCAAGTTCCTCGGATACTTCCAGCTGGGTACGTCCACATTCCAGTCGTCCGATAATTCTACCACGTAAAAATCATCCAAATGCTTCCTTTGTGCCATAACTATGCGGTTATTGCAGTGAAAGACTTTTAAATTCGCTTGTGAACAATTTTACTTCTTTGCCACCATTCCTTATATACCCCTCTCTTACACTCTCGTCATTGTGACTTACTATCCGCGCCATCTGGTTGGTTTCCTGTTTTGCATATTCTTCTTCAAGATGTGTGTGATAATTCTACAGGTGAAATTTTTATTTTAGAGTTCAATTTCTGTGTGATTCTGAATTATCCTTAATTTATGGACATGAATGTATAATAAATATTCAGTTTAGTATTATCTAATTTATTATTATGCAATTAACTAGGCTTAACTTTTGTAAACTTTTTTACAATAGATGTATTCAAGCTTTTAACTATTTCATTTTCTGTAGCAGAAAAAATAATCTGTATTAGCCTCCTCAATCGTTTTTTTTTTTTCACAATTATTTGTATATCTATTTATACCTACAATGCATGAATAAAGTGCTTCATTTTTATTTAGGTTTAAAGTATTGAGATTATTATTTATAGTAGCAGTAATTTATCAATTGTTTCGAAATACAATAGTATAATAATTGAGTTTAATTTTTATCTGTAGGCAATTCGAGGCCCTCCATTCAGCATACCCACTCTGCAAATGATTTACTACATTTATTTACAGTTAAGAAAAGGGAAAAGCAAGCAAATTTTATAATCTCTTTAATCAATAAAGTAGTTTTTAAATTAATTTGTTTGACAAACTCAAGTTTAATTTCAATTTTCGAAATATTTTAATTATTTTTAAGATTAATTTTTTATTCATGTGAAACACATCAAGCTCTCCTTTCAGCCTATTTGCTTTGTCATTGCAGAATAAGTGATTTACAGTCAAGTGAAGGGAAAAATCAGCGAATCTTATTCATTCATTAAAAATAAGTTTTAAGAAAGATAAAATTGTCATATTGGAGATATTAATGTACTTATTAATAGGCAAGAGCACATCTTTGACAAGAAATGAAGTTAAATTAACTACTGAAGTGCCCCCATTCTTTGGGGTACAAATGTTCAAAAATCAAGGTCCCAGACATTCGAAATGGACGGCGAAGGTCAGTCAATGGTGAGAAACTCGTGATGTGACAAGTCGCAAGAACAGAGTCGCACAGTATTTCATTGCAAATAAGGACGACCCTTAATGAGTTTATCCTTTACACGAAACACTTTGTTTTGAACTTGTTCTCAATAAAAGGCGCAGCAGCAAGTCTCACTTAATTATTAGATTTAAGTGCAGTTAGTTTAGTTAAAGATTTTATATGTGTATATAAATTTAATTTTGGTATAGTTTATTATTTTTGTGCTGTTGAAGTTTTTGTATATAATTTGACTGGAATATTGAAAGGAATAGATAAGCATTTAACAATTATCAGAGTTCGTGAGGTGGAGGGCGGGTGAACTTATAATGGATGTCCACATTCTCTCTAATTTCTTTTTACTAATAAATAGAACAAAAATTAACATTACTCTTAAAATTCTTTTGGTAATTTGTTTTATCATATATATATATATATATATATATATATGATAATATATATATATATATATATATATATAACCAGGTAATCAGTTAGCATGCTATATATTAATTAATTATTTATAAAAACCTACCTTCTGTTAAAATAAAAAGCATATAAATTTAAGTATTTTAAAATACTATACATCTAATACAGTATGCAATATTATACTATTTAATACTATGCAAATATTAAAAGGGTACAAAAATAAAAATAATAATATATAAAAATAAAATAATAATTATCAACATAATTGAAAATTTTATGTTGATAACTTAAGTTCTAAGCTATTACTATTTATCAGAAGTTTCTTTTTAAAAAGAAAATTGACTATTTTTGAATAAAAATATATTTGTTTTATTCACACTAAAAAACACACGTCACATAGGATTTGTTATGGGAAATATACGAGTATTCATTGTATGTTTTTTTCCAGATATAGGGGTTGTCCAATTGAATCATTATTAAGTTTTATGATTCAATTGAGAGATAATAATTAATAAGAGATAAAATTATATTTTGAATTTCTGTTGCTTGAATAAAAATTTTGCATTAATATGACTCTTAAAAATAATATAGCAAATAACAGAAAATAAATTTGCTTTTTTATTAGATTTTAATGTATTAAATAATTGATTAGATAATAATAAAATAAAAAAGTTCACTTCATTTGTTTACGGTGCTTAAACTATACAAAGGCATGCATTGCATATTGGCTTAATGCCATGCTGCATGCTGTTTTCTGCAATTGACTCGACTATAAAACAAATTTTACGAAAATAACAATAATAAAACGAAATGTGGAAAAAAAAAAACACATTAAATAAATAAATGCATTTAATGTAAATAAAAAAGCTAAAAGGAATTAAATACAAATAAATTAAACTAAATCCTTATGATTAAAAAATCAATGAACAAATAAATAAAAACCAGCAACACCAAAAATAAAATTAATTATTTATATGCCAGTTATAAGTTGCTAACGCAAGTAATAAAATGTGGTTCATTTCATATTAAACACAACACGCTTTTACACAAAAATACCACATCATCACCTAAAATTTTAAAATCCATTTTTATGAAGATGCAGTTTATGTATAAAATTAGAAAAATACAAACTTTTATTAAAAATATAGGCAGTCTTGAAGTTTCTAAAAATTCACGACAGTTACATATAGTATCTCCTAATCATCATGTGGTCTGATGACCAACTGGCTAGCGCTCTGGCCTTGGTACCACAGACTTCAGGTTCGAAGCCTGGTGGTGTCATGGATATTAGTTTGTGACTCAGTATCCACAAACTGTAGGTCCCAGTCTAATTAGCTTAAAGTATGCAAAAAATGGTCGTAGATCGATAAATCGAACACCTAATCGTCACAGCAACACCTAAGCTGGTGTTGGCTGAGTGGCTGGCGCTCGATGCCACCCGATTCGGGTTCGAGTCCAACCGGTGCCATGGATGTTTGAAAAGGTTCGGGATCTGCTTTAAACTGTAGCTCCTGGTATGAACCCTCCTGTGCAGAAGATGATCGTTGATTGGCAAACTAAGCTGGTGAAATAAATTTAGCATTTGGAAAAAAGCTGTCATTATGATATGTAACAAAATATTTTTACGAAAAACCAAAAATTTTGAAAGTTACTACCTGAAACAACATCTTAAAAATATATTTTTTTTTTTAAACCTAATCATAATTTCATGTAAATATTAAATTATTCACAATGTTTCAAAAGGGGAAAGCAAATGTAAAAGTAAAAAAAGTAAGTATAAGTTAAAATAATTAAAAAAAATTTATATACAAAATATTTTTATAGTTAAAATAATTTTTTTAAAAGAAAATATTAATCTTTTTAAAAATATCATTTAAATTAAAAATTTTTAAAGCGAATGTCTTTAAAAATTGTCAGACAAACACCTGAAATGAATTTACAGTAATTTTAAAAGATTCATAAAGATTCAGAGATAGATGATAGTGGGTGGATAGCTAATTGAAAATAAAGTTGTGGATTCATAAACAACTCAATTTCTTTTCTTAAAATAAAAAGCATTTGAAATTGAAAGCTTATAAAGAATATCTAGTATATTTACATATAATTCAATAATTATATTTTTAAAATCTTTAATAATACTGTCATTAATAGAGATTTAAATGGGGCTAAGTATCAATTTCAGGTCAATGATTTCTTTCTTATTTTTATATTACCAAATATAATCCGTCGTTCTTCAGCTACCTAAAACAAAAAAATTTTAGTTTTAGTAAATTTTATTTGAAAAAATGTAAAAAAAAAGGAGAAATTATCGTTTCGCAAATCGTAAAGAAAAAAATCTGAAATACTATTTATAAATAAAAGGAGGAATATCATTACTTCATTCATCAATATCATCACATAAACGTTTAACGTTTTAATTCAAGAAGTTTCTACAGACGAAGCTGTCGTGCCAGATAAAAGAATAGTTAATTCAGTAAAAAAAAAAAAAAAAAAAATATGTGGTTCAGTGTTATCTTTTAAAGTTATACTTGAAATTATAACAATAATTTCCTTTTAACAATATGAATAAGGAATTATTCTCCTGTTAGTAATTTATTCTAATTAGTCGTGTATCACCGGGGTACGTATCTATCAATTATCCTCTAACTCAATAGTAATTTTGTTTTTGCAGTGTACTGAAGTCAATCTTTTACGAATATAAATATGGTGGTCATAATCAGCAACGTATTAATTTGAATGACCTCTAGATCATTTCAGTTTACAAGAATTTCCTTTCGATTTCTTAGATTTAATTTGGGATAACCAGTTGCTTCTTGATGGCAGTGTCATGTGCAAATTTATTTGACGAGAACTGGAGTGAAATTTGCGTACCACCCCTGCTACCCAAATTGCAGGCATGAAACTGTTATAGATAATACAAAAAAAGTTTGTAGTAATTTCTTTCAATAACAGATATACAAGGTGAATCAACGGTCCTAGGACAAACTTTGAAAGATGGTACAGATTAATAAAACATATACATTTTTGGTATAGGAATGTAGGGTCGGAAGTGACGCTTAGAGGCACAAACAAAAAATGAGACACGAAAAGAAAAGCATCTCTTATTTGCTACATCATTGCAAAGCGTTTCTTTGATTCAATGATAACAATGAAGACTCAAATGGGTAACCACTCGCAGTACTACATGCTTGTTAGCTTCGAAGGAATGATTGGCGAAGAATTCTAAAGATGCCAGGCATTTCGCTGCAGTATTGGACAATAGAGCAACAAGGTCCTCAATTGAGTGAAATGGAGTCTCTTAAGTGAAGACACATAGTAAAACACAGAGTAAGAATAAAATAGAGTGAGCATCGGGGTTGTTAGGCAGAGGATTAGAAATTCGTCAAGAAATGTTTATCAGTTAGGCATTGTGGCTGGTTGTTGCGAGAAATTCATTTGGAAATGTGTTCCTATCTCAAAGTGTACTTTCATCCCTACATTCTTGTGCAAAAACGTATGCTTTTGTCAGCTGTTCCACCCCATGACCGTTGAATCACCTAGTATTTGTCTATTTTTACACCTTTTTTAATATCGTATTCTGAATGGTACTTTTGAAAATTCTATGATATAATTATTAAAAGATGTAATAATTATTGTAATTATGTGCTTATAATTCCTCCCTCGTTATTGTTGGTGGTAAAAGAAAATAATTTGGTTTAACTTGCAACAGCTTATAATCTGCACAAGATTTGGGTCTATTCAAACGATTTCATTGAACTTCACTGTGCTTACGAAGTTCCGTTTTTGTATAAAAACAGATATATTAAATTGGTACAATATTTATTAAAATCTAAAAGCATTGCATACGGTCAAATTAATAATTTTTAAAAAGCAAAGTAATAGATAAGAAAAATATTTACAAAGCTTTAAAACAAAGAAAAGGTTCCTTTTGGCAATGCAGGAGAAAACTTCAAATTTTGAACAATACCATTGCATTTGCCAATGGAACTTAAACCTTTGTGGAATCCAACAACTATAGCAATATGAAACAATAAAATAATAAGCACCTACTGGATTAGAAATAGTCACCAATTGGTAAAAGATTCAGGTTAAAATATTTTTTATCTTTATTCAAGTGTGCTATTAAAATACTAATGACAATATATTCAATATTCATGGAATGCACATTTCTGAATTTTACTACCTTAGTCTGTTCAAAGCAGAAACGTATAATCTGAAATCAGTTTAAAAAAACTGTCAGAAAACCTCAATTTTAAATTATACGATTCTAAAGATAACCATTAAATAATTATAACAATTTGTAATCTTTATATTTGTCGGAGAAATAATGAAATCATAATTAAATAGGCAATTCAAAAGTTGCCTCTATTATCCTTGCAAGAAAAAGCTTTCTCAAGGTGGGTTTGTTTCCTCTGATTCAAAAAATATTGCGTCGTAAAATGCTAACCAGTGGGAAGGCTGAGTGGATATAGAGAAAAGGCTTCCGTTTGGCTAGCATTCTACGTCTTGAGTTTTTAGTTTCCAGTGAAAAAACAAAGATTTCAACGAGGCATATTTAGGAATAAATTTTTACCGGTTATTTCAGATATGAAACAAGATCTCAGATTGTAAGTATCGGCTTATAATGTGAATCAAGAAATTGTAAGTACTACTAATTCTAATTCACTTCTTTATATGTAATCAACGAATTAGAGACAGGAATTTGCGGTGGTAGTATTCAAACGAGTTTCTTCAGCAAACATTACTAATTGCATCCCATTATTTTTATGCAAGCTAACTCAAAATGCTCAAAATTTATTTTATTTGATAAGAATTAACTTATATGGGTAACTTTCGATGTAAGCAAAGATCACAGATTACGAACATAGGCTTATAATGCGCGCCTAGAAATTCCAAATACTGCTAACTGCAATTTACTTTTTAATGTAGGCAAATTATAGGCAGAAAAATTGAGGAACCACTTTTTCCATTGTCAAACGAATGAAACGAAATCAAACGAAATTCTAAACCAACAACTACTAATTAAATCGCATTATTTTAAACAGGTAAGAATTTGTACTGGATAATTTCGATAGAAATAAAAAAAAAAAAGATCACAGAAAGACAATTCGAATTAATTACAATTCGCACACTTACAATTCGCACAGAGAAATCTTAAATATTACTATCTAATCTAGTTAATTCTAATATGCTTCTTAATTGGCAGTAAAATAGCAATTAACTTTTACTAATTAAAATGAATTAGTAACATAAATAATGTTACTAATTCCATTGAAAATTCAAACGAAATTTCTGATGCAACCATTGCTAATTACATCGCATTATCTCTATTATTTGACCTGATAAGAATGGAGTTTTAAGGGATACTTTCGATGTAAGAAAAAAGATATCGGCTTATAATCCATGCGTAGAAATTCCAAGCACTACTAATTCTAATTTACTTTTTAATGTAGAATCGGGAAATTTTTGGCAGGAAATAGCTATGTTACTAATTCCATTGAAAATTCAAACGAAATTTCTGAAGCAACCATTGCTAATTACATCGTATTATCTCAATGCAATTGAATGCAAAAAAGGCTCATCAAAGTCTATTTGACATGATAAGAATGAACTTATGAAGTAAGAAAAAAGATACCGGCTTATAATCCGTGAGTAGAAATTCCAAGTACTACTAATTCTAATTTACTTTTAATATAGAATCAGGTAGTTCTAGGCGGGAAATTGCCATGCTACCAATTCCATTGAAAATTCGAACGAAACTCTGAAGCAACCATTGCTAATTACGTCGCATGCCAGCGAAGGCAAAATGCTCATCAAAGTTTATGCGAGCTGATAGGACACCACTTTACTGGCTGTGCAATCATGTGCGAAAGACGTCGAATTAGCTGCCTGGCAATATGCACTTCTTCCGACCGACTGACAGTGGACGCTGTTTGAGTGATTAATGGAGCAGCAGTTTCCCCTCATCAGCGGAACTGCTGACAAATGAGCCGGGCACCACTAATTAATCGCTTCTCAACGGACATTCATTGGCTGTCCGGCGAATTAGTTGCAAAGTTCAAAGCAAAACCAAATTAAGTGAGTTGCTCTCGGTAAATTCAGGCGTGCAATTAAAAATGGCACCTGTCACGAAGGTTCGATGACAGAACGCTTGGCTCTGCTTTTCTTTTTCAAATTAGAAGAAATGAAAATGGAATAATTTCGGTTTCGCGGAACCAATTACATCCGGAAAGATTAATCAGAATTCTTTTTTTTTTTTTTTAATGTTTATTTAATGGTGGTAAAAAAATGATTTCTTTTTCATTTTAATGAGGGTCCTTGCAATTAAGATTCCAATACGCAATCTTGAATGTGCATTTGATATTAAAAACTTCACTCAAGTGGATAGAAAGTGATACAGCATGATTGCGGTTCTTTGGTTATGACGATCATTTGAAATTATTGCACAGGATTTATATTGAAACAAGTAAAAAAAAAAAAAAAATAAATAAATAAAAAAATTTGTATTTCTTGCATAACTGAAAAGTAGTAAAACATTAAAAATTGATCAACAGTGAACGAAGAAGCATATTTTTAGCTTATATAACATAAGAATCCAAATATATTGGAAATAGAATGTTGCATTTCATATAATGGATAAAGAAATTAGTAAAGGTCTTACAAATACAGAGAAAGCAATTCTTTTTCATTACCATTATTGTATTAAATTTTTTTTTAGACAGAAATTAAAATAAGTAAAAACAGAAGATTAACAGAAATTAAATAAATTTTCATTAACAGGATCCCAGAATTTTAGCATAATGATTGTAATTAATAAAAAAATTCTGCAGAATTATAATTATATTCTACTGTGTCCAAAAAGTAAAACCAATTTTCAATTTAAATTTTTCGCTATATGGAATTTCAATTTTTCTTTTTTTTTTTTTTTTAGGTTGTTGGGACAGTCCTTGTCATCTGTGTGAAATTTCTCGTCAAAATATGCGTTAGTGTTTGAGTTACGCTTGTCTTTGTGAGACGCTAAAACTGATTCCGGCGATTTTGAAATGTCTGAATTCATTGAGCAAAGAACTTGCGTTACATTTTGTTTGCGGTAACGTATAGAATGTTACAGAAGGCTTTCGGTGAGCACTCATATATCTGAAATGAAATAAATGTTTAGAAGTGGCATAAAGAGGGGCAGAGAACGCGTTGAAGTCGAAAAGCCCTCTGGTCGACCCTCCACCTCAACAGACAAAGCTCACTCCCAAAAATTAAAGATTGGGTGCTTGCAAACCGTCGATTTACAATTAGAGACCTTGCTGCTGATGTTGGAATTTCAAAAGGTTTGTTTTCTGCATTAATATATCAGAATTTCATCAAAAGAAAAATGCTATTCATGAAAAGATAATATAATGGGATGTTATTCATAATAAGATAATGGAAAGATAATACTTTTTTTTGTCATCATTATGTGTTCGACAAAAAAGTATCAAAATGGTTTTATGAATCCTATTTTTCGTATATTTGTCCTTTATAAAATATAATGATACGTCTTTAATTTTTTTCAGAGTGTGTTGCGAATGTAACACATATAGTATAAAATTAGATGAAATTTTAGTTACGAGTACAAAAAACTAATGAATGATTAATTAAACATCCCCTGCAGGAATTAAAGAATGTAGAAATATTAAAAATTCCTCTAAAGTTCAACGGAATTATTATACAATTATGTTAGTAAAATATTATGTCTATAGATATTTTCTTTATTTTTGTCTTTTGAATTTTTCATTTAAAAGAAATATCATGTGTTGGTGTTCCGTGACATGTTTGATTATATTCGTATAGAAAGAGCTGAAATTTTAGATCAAATTTTATAAACATTCTCACAAGTGAATTTCTTTTCTTTATTTTTTTTTCCTAAAATTTATATGCTCTTTTCAAAGAAGAACTCTCGAACGCAAATATTTATAATTACTATTTTAAATATAAATCTTAGTTATAATGATATTTTGAATAAAAGTTTATTCTGAACGTAAATGAAGACAGTTGCATTTGTAGAGTCTTAAGTTTAAGTAGAATGGGAAAATTTTAAACACATTACTACAATAATAAGAAGAAGAAAGAAAGAACTATTATCAATAATTATTCATAGCAACGAACATGATAAAGGTTCTTCCTTTTTCATCTTCATGGTCTTCCTTCCTTTTTCTTCTATAATATTTAACAGCAACATTCTAAATCAAACAATTCTAACATGCAAACATTCATTCTAAAATCAAACAATTCTAACATGCAAACATTCATTCTAAAATCGAAAATCGAACAAACCACAAACATCTTCAAAACTTATATTCAGTAAAAATATTGAAATAGAAACAAAATAGAAAAGTATGAATAAGCATAAAAATTCGTTTCCTTTTCAAACCACTTTTAGGGCATCGAATTTTACCAAAGAACTCAGCAATTTAAAAATACTTCAGTTTTGCCTAAAGAATATGGCAATGTCTTGTGTTTTTTAACGCTATTTTCATTTTTAGAAAATCTTTAAATTTAACAGTTTCTGTATAGCTCTATCACCGACTGTGAGGAAGGGTATAAACATCCATTTTAAAAGCGGAAACGGACGAATTGATTACTTGCATCTGCATAATGATAGCATAATGTCTCGACCTCAGTCAATACAAGACCTATAAAGGTTTTAAAAAGAGGGCCACTTTCAGGTTCATGGTAACACTTAAATTTTTATTTACAAATATTATATATATACACTCAAGAGCCAAAACATTATGACCACCTGTCAATAACGAGTTGGCCCACCTTTGGCGCGCAACACAGCTTCAACCCGCCTTGGCATGGAGGCCACAAGTCCTTGGTAGATGGCCGGTGACAGATTGTACCAGATGTTTAAGCAACGGTCACGCAAATCCGAGATATTGCGAATTGGAGGTCTTTGAACTCTGAGCTGCCGTCCCAGGACATTCCAAATGTGTTCTATCGGATTGAGATCCGGTGAGTTAGACGGCCAGGGCATTAACTGGAATTCAGAATCATGTTCCAGGAACCACTCCAACACAATTTTAGCCTTGTGACAAGGGGGCGTTGTCCTGTTGGAACATTCCATTTCCAGCTGGAAAAACAGAAGCCATGTAAGGGTGCAACTGGTCTGCAATGATGTTCAGATACCCTGTAGCATTCATGGTCTGCTCTACCACAACCAAGGGTCCCAGAGACGCCCAAGAGAACGTCCTCCAAAGCATAATACCGCCACCACCGGCCCGTGTATGATCTACTGTACATTGAGGGAGCAACTGTTCGCCTGGAAGACGGCGTATCCTGACACGGCCATCGGCGTGATGAATGACAAACCGTGATTCATCTGACCAGGCAACTCTCTCCCACTGATCCATGGACCAGTCACGATGTTCCGGGGCCCAGCGCAGGCGCAGTTAGCGATGACGCTTGGTCAGCAAAGGCACACGAGTGGGACGTTTGCTGCGTAGCCCCATATCCAACAGTGTCCGCTGAACAGTGTGCTCCGATACTATTCTACTTGGCCCTGCATTGTATTGGGCTGTCAGCTGAGCCACTGTCAGGCTCCGGTTTTGCTTCACCATGCGAGACAGTCTCCGACGACCTTTTTCTTTGATAGCGTGTGGACGTCCAACACCATATCGTCTACTGCTGGTTTCACCGTCATTCATCCACTTTGCATAAGTACTAACAACTGTAGATCGTGAACAACCCACGAGTCGTGCAGTTTCGGAAATACTTGTTCCGATCCTTCGAGACATTACAATCTGCCCTCTATCAAAGTCGCTTAGATTCGCAGCCTTTCCCATCACACACAGAAGTAAGTGAAAGAATGATTCTTCAGATACTCCAGCAACAGTTAAATACCCCTTCCACCTGATCACGTGCCTTCCACGTCATCCAGGCGAGTTCATTGCAAAATGTAGGGATGGTCATAATGTTTTGGCTCTTGAGTGTATATATATATATATAAAAAACTCTATTTACAAAAAAAAATGAAAATTAAGGATATAAATTAGATACACAAGTGCTAGATACAAGATGCACAAGTGTTAGATACGCAATTCACTCCAAGTTCGGAGATTTTCACAGCTCTAGAGTCTAAACACTTGGTTTGCGGCAAACCTTAGCTATTACACTTCGTGATTCAAAAACCCACAAGGGGCTCACTCTCAAAAGAAAAAAATCACTTCTGGTAGACTCGTCGCAGAACTCCCCTTTTCATCAAAAATCTCCTTTTAGGACAATCCGCCATGGAGGGGAAGGGGGCAGCTTCCTCACTTCTCCTATATAGAAATGAAAATTATTACTCCTAAGAAATCATATAAAATAGGTATCAAACAGGTACTCAAACATTTGAATTGTATCATGGAGACACGAGGGAAAATTCTGTCACGCCCTTCCCACTTCATCTGATTGTCATCATAGTAGGCTTGATGTTTTGTACAATTTAATCTACAGCAAAAGATGGACAAAAATATTTTAAGCTGCAAATGAAAATTATTCAGAATACAGCAATACCTCGCATAATTCTTCTTTTAAAGTTTAAAACACTTAGTTGTGAGATGTAGTTCAATTTTTAAGGGGTCCCCATTTGTATAATGTATGCACCTAAACACGATGATAATGTAATCTCTGTATTATAATTCGGTGGCACCTCTTTCAGCGCGCAATGCGCTTAATATCTAAGCTAAGAAATATGTATGTACGAGTAAGTAACGAATGTTTGAATTTTAATGCTACATTAGCTCTATCGATCAATTAGTTTCCAATGTGCGAATCTGCACTAACATTCATGTATTTAAATTTAAATTCTATTAAGAAAGAGCGAATGCGAAAGGCAAACATGAAAGTTATTCAGTCACAAAGTAACGAGAGTACCATAGGTTTCGGGTTCATAGTCATAATACTTTCTAATTTTTTTTTTTTTTTCATCGTTTTAATAATAAGAATACTCATCGTACAAATTTTTTCTAATACATTTTTTAAAAAATAGTGATTTTTCACAAGATTTATTCAATATCGGTCTTTTTCTCTATGGGACATACTTCAAAAGAGCTGGTTCCTTTCTAAATTCTGAATGGCAACACTGGTCAAATCTCATGCGTGCCATAGTAGACTCTATCATTTGTGCTCACAACATGCGCAAACATAACTTATTTCATAACGTAAAACATAACGTATTTCGAGTACAGAAGAAACTCTGGTGCTCGGTACCACAGGTTTCCGGTTCGAATCCCGCCGGTGCCATGGATGTTTGTAGTGGTTCGGAATCCACTGAAACCGTAGGTCCCGGTCTTATAAGACCGTAGAGTGACACAGAGCCCAGTCAGACCTCTCAGGGGCTTGATGGCCGAGTGACTAGCGCTCTGGGTCTCGGTACCACAAGTATCGGGTTCGTATCCCGACGGTGTCAGGGATGTTTGTAGTGGTTCGGCATCCACTTTAAACCGTGTCCCGGTCTACTATGATTGTAGAGTGTTGTGGTGGTAGTGTGACTCGCGTCCGTAGCATATCCTCAAGCTGCACGTGTCTCCTGGGTAGTGTTAAATGAGTAACAGTGGTGTAACCCTTTCTTAGGGCATGAAGGCTTGTATTGTTGCATTCCAGCTTGTATTGCCAGCTGCATTAGAAAAGAATGCGAGAATGGCCCACTTAAGAACAAAGTTCTATGTAATCAAGCTCCATAAAGAAAATGCATTTCATAGGTCTTTAAAAAATAATGGACAGGATGAGGTTGATTTTTAATATATACAGAATATTTCATTTAATACATATTTATTTTTAATGAAGACAATTCGAATACATTAATCTCGTTTCATTTACCATTATAATTTTTGTATTAAAAATATGCATGATATATCTGTTAATGTATATAAGATATATGATTTTTTTTTCCAAATAGTCCAGTGCATCAGTGGAACCAATTATTAGTATTGGTAATTCCAATAATCAATTATCCCAAATATTTAATTTCCAAACGCCTCCCCCCCCCCGAAAAAAAAAAAATTCAGCAATTTAATAAAATAGGTAAACTTTTAACTGGTAGTTATTACAGTAGAATCCTTTTTTAATTGTTCCTTTTCTGATATATGATTATAAAATTCTCATTAAATTATTAAGAAGAATTTCCTATTGATTGACTTTTATGACAAACACGTAGAACATCAATAGGACCTTGCATACATTGTTGTTAAAGGAATTCAAAATTTAAAAATTTTTATATTTAAAATCGGGCCCAGAGTGATTTAATTTCTTATCGTAATAAATATAATTTCTTACAAATCAGAGGCAATTATTAGCAATTTTGAAATTCATGTTAATTTGAGGTCTCATTAAATAAAGAATTTAATGAATAATTTTTAAAGTAAAAATTTAAGCTTTGATAAATTTTTTTGTTCTAATGCAACTGGCAAATACTCAGACAGTTATCCTTTTGCCATAAGCAAGGGCTGTACCGACGTTACTCACTTAGCACTACCAAGGAGGTGCGTGTAGCTTGAAGATAAGCTACGGACGCGGAGTAACACTACCCTCGCAACGCTCTACGATCCTGTTAGACCAGGACCTACGGTTTTAAAGTGGATTCCGAACCACCACAACATCCATGGCTCCGCCGGGACTCGAACCCGAAACCTGTGGTACCGAGGTGCCAAAGCGCTAGCCATTCGACATTCAGGCCCCAGATTTGATAAATTTAAAAAAAGAAAAGAACATTTTAAATGTTTGATATCAAAATGATACGAGATGATTATTTGAGTTGCCTTTCTTAGTATATATTATTTAGAAGGCATTTATTATGACTAACTATAATTTAAATCTGCGCAATTAATTTTTAAAGTACTGTAATAACCCGAAAAATAATCATAGTTTAGAAGAAAACATTTACCAAAATCTCAGTTATTTATACAATATACCCTCTATAGTTTTTTAACAATTATTTTGAACCCAGGAGTTTTTTATTTAAAAAAGGTTCTAAGGTTTTATTTAAAAAAAAACCTTAATTTTCCACTTAAAACCTTAAAAAAAATTCCTATTAAAAAAGAATTTGAAAAAAAAAAAAAAAACCAAACAAACAAACAAAAAAAAAAAAAACATTGAATACGTTGAAGATTTTCAGCCATCAAAACACATCAGAATGGATGAAATTTTTTTAAGTCTAGTTTAAAAAAGAAAATTACAAAGGAGATAAATAATAAAAATGTAAAAAAAAAAAATAAATAAATAAATAGAATGAACAAATTAAGAACTGCGTTATTCTAGTTCGCTTAAGTCAAGGTTATTACTATTATTGCAACTGAACTATTACTATTTTACTACAACTGAATCCTTCTACTGTACATTTACAGCGTTTTGAATTATATAACTAAAGAAGCGACTTTTTTCTCAACATTTTTTGCTGAACAGACCCTTGTCATATTATTAAACACTTTGTGTGCATTTTTGTATCTTGTTTAATTCAAAATGTTTAAAAAAAACATTGTAATATTAAGTTGTCAAGAGTTGTAAAAGTTATTGCCTGCGAAAAAAAAGAATGCTGCCACGTAATGATATGACCATAATTAATTTTAAGTGAACAATATTCTTTTGTCTAAACGATGCGTAAAAATTAACACAGAATGAATCTTAATTTTTGTATAAAAAAAGAACGTATGGAGATGTGCTACCAATAATAGTATAGAATTCAGAAGTAAGCTAAATTATTGATAATAATATACCATTTTTAAAATATTGTAATTTAATTATTGTAGGCGTGAAGAGTTGGCGTTGTCATTTCTAGTTTAATTCAGCGCATAGCGTTGCCAAAAAGAATGTCGCCAAGTAGTTGAAGGATTTAGTCATAATGAACATTGGCGTTTACTATCTGTTTAATTGCGATGCAATGCCATCGTCAAGTCGCCAAGCTAAAGATTCAATCGAATAGACAAATACCTTTTTTAATATAATATTATCCCGACTTACGCGAATTTGACGTTATGCGATTTTTTATTTTCTTCGTTTGACAACACTACCGCCCAAGGGTGCTTTACAAGTATTATTAAGTAAGGAACGTGGAAAAGTTCGGTCAGCAAATGGTGGAACAAGTTATCTTTAGGCTCGACACAGTGCGTGATCTGTTTTAAAGGTAAGCCAGTTATTTCGACATAGTTAATGAGTTATTTACTTAGAGTTGTTCTTGATTATCTCTTTAACAGTTCAGGTGTAGACTGTTAAGTTTTTCTATTTTATTTACAATTTCTACTGTGATTTTGATTTTACTGATCGAAATATTACCACTATAGAAATCGCCTTGAGATTCAATGCATGTATTTATTCTACGAGTACATTAAAAAGTAATTCACAGCAATTGTTCGTGTTTTCTTAACTCTCAGTCACTGCTGAATTTATTTCATTCTCTTTTATCAATAAGATTTTTAATTATCACCTTCAGATGCTTTTTTTTTTTAAATTTAGCTTATAAATTTTATCTGTTTAATGCGTTCTAATCGTGGAAAATCTTCAATGTAATCAATATTATTTTTTTTTTTCGTCTCTATTGCCAAGCATCTTGGGAAATAGAAGCAAATATTTTAAATTTCATAAGAAAGGCCTGTTTTCAACATGATTGTGCAAAATTTAAGAAAAGAAAAATTTGAAAATGGTGACTTTTAGAAGGTTAAATGTATAAAGAAGTATAATTTTTAATTAATACTTTTCGTCTAAATGAATGGTTTTCTTTGTCCCTATTAAACAAAATTTATATGCAAAATTGTATACCGATTTTCGTCAGAGCCATCTATCGCGAAAAATTTGGGATATTGCTGTATAACTAACTAAATTGCTCTTTAATACTGCATTCGCTTGTTCAGCACTTTCTGTGATTGGGCAGTGCACTTTCTGCTTTTTCATGTGTATTCGTCATTTTTAGCTATCAATACGCGACACAGAGCTGCTCTCATTTTTTTTGCAGGGTGCTACTTAACTATCAATTTTCATTTCAGGGCAGTGTAAAACTCAATAAATTTTCACGAATAATTTGATGAGATCCGAAATCACGGAAGTAATGCCATATCAGATAATTTTTTAAAATTAAGAATGCTCACACATATTGCTACATTACAGTTATTGCTATAGAATAATTTATCAGAACTTGTTTTTACTATCATTGTATATTAAATTTTCTGGCAGATTTGGGGAAAGGAGATGCTCTCTTTCTACGGAATAGAGAGTCAACACTACGCTCAATGCCCTAAAATCATATTAGACAGAGACCTGTGATTTGAAGTGCATTTCGAAGCACTACAAAGAGAATCATGGCACCACCGGAACTCGAATCGAAACGAAACCTGCGGTGCTAGTCTATATATATATAGGATATATATAATATAAGGATATACCTGAAGCATTCCCTTAGATGGATAATATACGTCAACACAATACAAATGTTCATGTTTCAACCATTTAAATTTTTATCTGGGTGACTTATGTTTGGTATCGCCATTAAAACTATATTGGCGCTCGATAATACGGTAAAATGGCCATTTGGGGTCCCAAATGTTAAGAATTAAAGAGCGCCCACTGTACATAGATGATGCTTAGTAAATTTCAAAAATAATATCTACATCTTTGAAATAAATTGATTCATAATCAATAAAACACCATCATTTTCACACGAAAACTCGTACCATTCGGACACCAAATAGAATTCTAATAGCAGAGTTAGCGTTCAGTAAGTGCCAGTGATTAAAATAAAAGCGCTGGCGCAGGTTCGAAAACAAAAGTGACGGCCCTCAAAGGCTCGGTCTGTAATTTGTCACGGGCCGATAGCCCTCAGCCCTCTTCATCTGAGGCATTACTTATTTGTTCAACTTTTATTCGAAAATGAATGGCAGCTCACTCGCGGTGATGATGAACGGGCGGTTTCAACCCCCAACAAGTCACTAGTGTCAGTGAGAATGTTACGCGAGTGGGAAAAAATTCGTTCCGCCGCAGATGATAAATCTCCACAATCAGAGAGGATGATAAATTGGAATCTTGTTGTCGCGGATCTTCGGGAACAGAGCTTGATAAATGCAAATTAAACGGCCACTTGTATCTCACAGTTTCTTTTATTTATACAAGGAATAGCCGACATTTAACGTCGGCGTGTTTCATCTTTTCATCAATATTAGCTTTTGCGAAGTCGGAAAATATGTTTATAAATCTCTAAACGTATGAGAGGTAATTTTACACCTGTATGTATAAGAGAAGTTATCCATCCTTTTTGGATCTCAAAAGTTGCACATAAATTTACTCTATTTTGATGATATTGCTGGTAAAAAAGTATAATCACCGATTGTATGTAAAAGGTAAACATCCGGTTTAAAAAAAGCGTAAACGGATGAATCCATTACTTGTTAAAGGTGCTAGTCAGACATATATGGTGCAAAACAATTTTGGAAGAAAAACTTTTAACAGCTATTGTGCAATTTTTATCTACCTTTTCTTTTAAAATTATGTAATTTAAATTTTTAATTATAAAAGTTTTGTTGTAATTAAAATCCCTCCAAAATACCAATCTTCCCTATTTCACCACTCTGAATCTGTCCGACTCAGACGCTTGCAAATTTTCCCACAATTGGTGGTCAAACTATAAAAATGTATTATCTAATGTATCTATCTATTATAAAATAATATTAAAAAATTAATGTACTTAATAATTAATGTAATTTTTTACTCCTTTACGAGCAGTTTGTACATGCATATTTGTAAATCCTCACGTTAAATAAACGCAAATCTTTGAAATAAATTTCTTAGAAAATGTGTACCATTAAATTTTTTTTATGTAGCACTAGCTTCATTACATGTATTTTTATGTAGTGACAATTTTAAAATTTAAAAATAAGTATGTAAAAATTTCAGTGTGCTATGTAAATTTACATTTACAGGATGGAGTTGTGTTCGTTTTCGCCATCCCTGCTGTTGATGAGACTTTTTGCCCTTATTTTTTCTTCATTTATTGAGCAAGATGGCTAAAACATTGAAGACTTTTCTTAAAGTGGGCGCATGTATTTCCTCTAAAACGGTTCAAATGACAACGGGTAGGAATAATCAAATTTCTGTAGTACTTGTTAACTGGATATTTGACATTGTAAATTTCAAATAGTAGCCGAGGGTCATGTCAAAAGATTCCAATCGTGCAGCTGTTGGAATCGTTGATTCCAATAGCTCTCTCTTATCCATCCAACGTCTCTAGAAACTTTGAGAGGACAGTCTGTTTCCCAGTAATCTGATGATTGAGCCTCAGGCTGCTGAACTGTGGGGACTCGATTGAAATTCTTATTTTACACCATTACTTAGTTTACACAGGAATGGGAACGTTAAATATGTAAATTGGTAAGTGACTCTATGGAATTTGGTGGGGAAAAAAAAGTGTGTTTGAAAATAAACCTTTAAATGCAATTGCTACGGCGATTTCTCAAAATTGCGGGGTGTAGGATAGAAATATAGTCCCATTTTACATAGTCCTACATACAATCATAGTCCTTTAGAAACAGTAACTGTGTCGTATCCGTCTTATCCTTTGAGCTTCCTTATCCGTGAGGACAATTTTTCCAAATTGTGCATTGCAGGACCGAATCATAGTCCCATCTTTGTTGTGTCCTTTACAAACAGTATCTGTCTCCTATCAGTATTATCATTTGAGCTCTCCTTATCCATGAGGATAATTTTTCCAAATTGGGTGATGTAGGACAGAATCATAGTTCCACTTTTGTGTGTCCTTTACAAACAGTATCTGTACCTTATCCTTTGAGCTCACCTTATCAATGGGATTTTTAAGGTATCATGGGAAAAATCAACAATACAATTGCATTCAACAATAATCAACAAAAACAATAATTCAACAATAATAACAAAATCAAGAATACAATTGCATTTTTTTAGATTACATCCAGTAAAGCCAAGCCTGATGAGATCTTATGCATAAGAAGGCTAATTTTACAGGCCAATTAATCGACACTCTGTTGGCGGCCATTGCCACCCATGACGAAAATATTTGTGTAATTCCTTTTATCTAAATCCTGGCTGCGCTTAGCAATAAAACAAATTGTTTATCAGTTCTCTAAAACAGTAAGTGCATTCATCCATCAGATTTTGCCCACAGCCATCGTTTCGCATTCATGAAAAGAATCTTTTTGTTTTGGGCACAACAGATTGAAATTTTTATGACGAGTCCCACGGGAGCCATAAAATATTCTTGCTGTTTATCGGCGTCGCAACGTGCTGTTTTCTCGAGTTTTGGTGTGCAAAAAGAACTTGTTTGACTTAATGACCTTTAATGTTATTTTTTCCTTTTCCCCCTTCGCATTGCTGCACGTGCTGAATTAATGCGGAGTGTTAATTTACGAGAATTTTGATTAAAAATCTTAGTTTATTTATTTAGCGATACTGCAGCTCTCTGTTCCGACTGCTGCCTGTGTAAGGAATTTTTCTTAAAGAGAAAGTATAAGGCACTTTAAAGAGAATTGTTGAACGGATGCGAAATGAAGCATTGTTCGTTTTTATCCTGCATTCACAAGAAAAGAAATATGATGTGTATTATTATAAAGACATTTTTTTGAAAATATCAAAGGAATCTCGACACACAGCTTTTTTTTTTTTTTTTTTTTAACAACAATTTCTCGGTTGTTCTGTTTCTTGGGTGGTCCTGTGACTCTTTAATCATAATTAAAGCAGCATTTATTTTTATTTTTATTTTATATTCCCATCTATAAGAACATTTTTGTCAGAATTTCAATGATCACTTTGATGTAATGCAAATGCTATTAAACCATTTATTTTTACACGGTTTTGGAAACATTGGGGCTTGATCAACATCAAATGGGCTAATTCAGGTCACATTTGTAAATTGTTAACGAAATTGCATTGTTGTAAAACACCAAATTTATAAAAAAAAATGTATTGTCATAATGTATTGATTTTATTATAAAAATTTAATTTTAATTTATTAAATTAAGACTAGTTTAATCCTTTTAAGCCTATTTTAAGCTTTTTCATAATTTTTGATCATGTTGTACTAGAATGGGCCTCGAAGGCGGAGGGGGGGAAGGAGGGACAGAACTTCCATAAATATCTTTAGTTTAAATGTTTCACCACTAGAATTCGGAAGATGTAGCAGATTTAGCTTTATCTGGGGAATCACCTAGAGGACATAACACTTCATGCACGTCCTGTCACCCGCAATTTTGAAATGCACACAGTCAAGAGGGTATTTAGGGGTTTTCACTCTCTTTTTCCCTTAGTCGAATCCACTTTTACCGTGTCCTTTACTAACAGCAACTGTCTCCTGTTTGTCTTTCTTATCCTTTGAGGCTTTCCTTATCCGTGATGGCGATTTCCTATCCGTCTTATCCTTTAAACAAGAATAAATGAAAGGCTTTCTGGCCCATGGATTTATCCTCCCCAGTTTTTGGCTACTTGTCAGGATTCTTCTGTTCATAAACCCAGTGTATTATCCATAAGGCAGCTCCACGCAATATTTTACTTAAATAAAAAAAATATTTAATTTTCAACACATTTAACATATTGACTGTTTCAGTATAGATATGTTGTTTCCAATTCAGACTTGTCACCTTGACTAGAGGTGATTTGCTGTTCTGCAAGGACAGATACGTAGCAAATTCAACTTTAGCTACAATTCCCCACGGGAGATTTGACACATTGCACTACCTTAATTTTGAAATAGATGTTAGGGCTGTACCTTTCTCTTCTCAAAGGAAGGACTTTCTAAACTATTGGTTTATTGTACCTATCTGCACTATAGATACAGAAGCTTTGGTTCGCCATTCTTTTCAAGTTTGAAATCAAGCTTCTTCAGCTTGTAGGTCGAACGTTCTATCTATCACATGCCTCAGATTACTGTGTATTTTTTAATTATAACATTCAAGGAGAGTATACATTAATTTAGATCAGGTTTTTTTTTTCTATTCCGGAACATTCTACAGATCTTAACATTTAAACTTCTTTAAGATTGTTCAGTTCTTCTAAGTTGTTCCGATTGTTCAGTTTAATAATAAATAATCTAAAAATAGTTAAAAAAAAGCTAAGCATTTATTTTAAAATTCAGTAATACAAAAGAAGAACTCTAGAAAATAATACATGATAAATAATAAAACACGTTTAAAGACTTGGATGCTTTGGGTTCTTTCAAGTATAATTCCACTCAAGATAAGTATCATATAAGATAAAGATAAGTATCTGAAAAGATTTCATATAAGATAGCTGAATTTTAAATTATGTGGAGTTTTGAGGCAGTTTCTGAATTTTTGTTATTGGATACTGTTAAGATGTATACTCCAATCTATGTAACAGTGTTAGCTTTAATAGGTTATATTTTGAGATTGTTAACTGAACGCTGCTCGACATTAGAGGCTTATATATAGTACACATTTACAGCACAAGACTTAATAGGGTTTTTAAAATTATACACGGCAACTAATTTTCCGGACTATCATGCTAATAACCGACCATCTATGGAACATTTTGTTCATTAAAAAGTCCTTTTCAACAGTTAGTTTGAGAAATGCTGTTTTTGAACTTTACAGCACTCAAATACAAATTGGCTGGCGGCGTTAGTTGCAGGTAATGCTTTCATAAACGAGAAGCCTTGATGACGATTATGACAGCGCGTATAAAGCATCATACATGACAATCAGATCGCCAAGTAGGAGTGTTTAAAAGATTTATTCCCATATGACATACAAATGCGTGGCAGCTTCACCTAAAACTCCTTCCAAAAGGCAATGCTCTGCTTTCATTGTCCATTTATGGGTTGTTCATGGCAAGGGGAACATAAGATTCACCGATGCACCACCATAACAGAATTTAGAATCTGTGGCTCCATGCGATAAGATGCTCAGTTAGCGTGCGGGGAGAGCTTCAAGTTCTCAATTTGCTGGCGACTGGAAATTGAACTGGCGAATAAGGAAACTCGATAAAGATAGTCGAAAAAGCTATAATCTAAAAGTTTTTTGAAATTTTTACAATTTTTGTTACTCTTTGAACTCTTACCACTTGAACTTTAACCGAACTTTTTAACCGTACGTACTACCGTCTAAGAACTTTTCCCCCTCACTTCATTGTTGGCAGTCACCCGTGATAGAAGTGGGTTACGTGTTTGCATTTTTGATATTATATTTATGTAACGTGCCCACTAAAAATTAAGAAAAGTATTCAGGAAACATTTGAATTGACTGACTACATCCCGACCTTTCGGATACCTCCTCTACGATTCGTTGGAATAGAAAAATAAGAAAAATTTTATACGAAATTTTCTAGTTTAGCGATTGTTTGGTGAACGATTGTGACAGGCCTCTCTTATTCATAGTAAGGCTTCCTGGTAGGAGTTTTCCAGGTATCTTACTGCACGACATGCAATTGAAGCGCAGATACTCACTAAAAAGTCCTCCACTCATGCTCCGTCGGTGGATTGTTTGTGGCACACATAAGAAAACGCGATATCCATCGATGTTAAATGAAAAATAATTCTTCGTGGCACATATAGAATAGAAGTCACCCCACCCTTCAATCCTACTAATTATACACCTATTATCGTTTCCCGTCCGTAGCCAGCACTTAAAAATTTATTAGAAAATATCGCTCGGGATCATTACCTCCAATTATTAGGTGCTCCTTCTTGATCGATTAGAGAATGCGTCCTTACCACTTAATGACTAAAGATCAATGTATTTATTCAACTGTGCCAACGGCCTCTGACCCTCCTGCACAAAATCATCTTTCAATTTGTGGGCCCTCCCCTGTTGGTCCCGTCCTTTAAGGTGGCCGAGCTCTCCAACTCACGACACATTTCCGATAGCTGATGACTTAATCCATCAAAATTTTCTAGGCGTTCTTCTCCAAGTGGATAATTCCCTCACTTACCCATTATGCACCAGCGGTCATTCCTGGATGGCCACGATAATAATATTCCCAAACAAGCCTCAGAGGCATGATGTCGTGTTCCACATGCACCTCGTGGTCTGTAATTTTCGACCGCCACAACTGGCTATTAAAAATTGTTCTCGTTGTCATCCTGGAGATTGATGGACTTTTTCCCACCGTCCGAGATGTGGATTGATTATTATGAAAGTTATACATAATATAGTTCCATGAGCAAAGCTGGTAAATTGAGACAAAATATTTCGGGAACGACTCCCTCTAATGGTGATGAGACTTCTTTTTTGTTTTGTTTTTGCCTCGTGATCCACACCAAAATATATATGTGTGTGAGTAACTTTCATGATGGCTTAATTTTATTATTTTTTTCTTTTAGGAATCATAAGCGGGAAGGAAATTTCAGTTCCACCTACTTGGTGAGATTAGAAAAGAGATCAGATTGTGGGATGAACTCATTACGCTTGCCTCTCCCTTAACCTTCTGCCTACTCTGTATTGGTAAAGTTTTTCGTATCAAACACTGAAGTTACAGAGGGAAAAAACGTGGTTCACTGAATTTCTAATCATGTTAGGCTCCTCTAACTTAAAACAAAAACAAAACTTGAATGATTTGTTGTTGTTTACATTCTTTTTAAGCAGGATTTGATGGTTTAATGCCAGTGGGTGGTCATTGTTATAGTGTGATTGCGAAACAATTGGATATGAGATGATTGTATAGCAAAAAATACTAAAAATAACAGAAATTGAAATCTCCTCCGAAATTTCTGTCCTCAGAAAAGGAAATTCAACCACAAGACAATCAACAACAGGTGACAAGAAAAGAAAACTTCCAAAACTATTCGGAAAAGAACTCATCATTTAACAACCTTTAACCTCATATGCAGCTATGGACAAAGTTAAAACAACTCCTACTCTAACAACAATTCATTCTGCATACACTGTGTCTGCATCTTTTACGAATGACACCGATGTTACTGTAGTAGTTCGTCCTCCACTACAAAAACTGAAACTGTTGCCTTCTGCACGAACGACTCAACTATACTGAATCTGTTACCTCTGTTAAACTTATACTAACCCTTCTGGCGTCATCTCTCGCAAAACACAACCCATGCTAATTCATATTTCAACTTGCTGAAAAACAACCCCCAAAGACTGTTGATCGGCATAAACAGAATTATAAAGATATACTTAACAGAAAAATATCAAAACCCACCATCAACACCACCCGAATAATTATCAGAATCAGAAACAACAATAGGCTCTCTATCTACATCATCTGGGAGGTTCCTAAGATAACGGAGATATTTTTGTAGTTTTTGTGTAATGTACGGGGGTAAAACGATTTTCACAAAATAAGTTTAATTTGCTGAATAATTAAGTTCGCTCAGAAAGACTGTTTGTGGGCGGTGCTTTTATCTCACGCATTCATAATGTGGACGCGGCTTTATAGTCACGCTTATTTTAATTCTTATTACATGGATGATTTAGCATAGTCACAAGTATTACACTATATCTAGAAGGTACTCTACTTCCTTGTAATTATTTGTTCGGATTTGATATGCTGAATTTTGTTTTTAAATACAAATATTGAAAAAATTGTGCAAGAAAAAAGAATTTCATATAACCACAAATCATGTATAAATATAGCAGTAGTGAATCGATTTGCAATTTTTTATAGTCCATGTCATTTGCTCCATCTAGAAGCAAAAGCCTAGTCACTACATGTAATTAGCAGCGATCATGTTCAATACTCTCAGTGGTGTGTAAACATCCTAACCATAGAAATGCAGATAAACGATTAAAAAAGTGGTCCGGGAAATAAGCAGTGTTTTTTATAGTTTTTTGGATGGTTATAATGGGAAGAACAATTAAAAATGCTATCACGTACAATTTATCCCAAATCGCTGTCTAATTATAAGAACTTGTCACATTTGGCAGCAAAAATGCATTCGTAGAAATCTATAGGAAAATTATTTGTACTATATTATTGTTTATTTATTTCCTTTTGTGAAAAAAAAACTCTTACGTGATAGGAAAAAAAGAGTTTCATTTTTTTATAATCAGCACAACAAATAACATAAATATCAGAAAGTATTTTCATCAATGTGTAACCCATGAGACAGAAGTTAGGTACCGGAACATCAACCAAGTTAGTTAGCCAAAAGGCAATAATATTAATTTACATAATATAATTTGTGATAGTCACAATTTTCTATTAACTACAACAAATCTATTTAACTCAATTACCCATTTGTATTCAGCGTAAAACCGTATTATCTTCCTGTGTGTTTTAGAGGACACCATTTTGATCAAAAGCATTTTTTTTTTTTTTCGCAAAATCATAAAATCATTAAGGTTTTTTTTTTTTTTTCTCTTTTGAGGTCTTGAAATAAATCTAATGTTGTTTGAGCTTTACTTTTATGTACAGAAAAGAATCAGGCAGTATCTTGATCACATGTTCTCGTTAATATATGAAATAAATTGACAGAAAAATATCAATTAACATGTAAAAAAGTTTCATCAGTAAATATGCATTTCTCATTTTACGGGAATGTATTCACGGAAAAAAGATAATGATAAATATTGGATAATTGCGTTTATGGATAGATCGGAACGTTTACTATTTTGTATGTCATCTGTTAAACAATTGATTCATTTTTAAAACATGTTATAGGAATTGTTTCGAATATCAACACTAAGATTGTATTAATTTTAATATTTAAAATCTACTTTACTTAATTTTTAAAAAATTTATTTAACTTAGGTTTCAACAAATCATTTCTGATCAAAATTTTGTCGCGAACATCAACAATACATTAATTATAAATGAAATAAATTATTATAAAAAATGTTAGAAATTTATTGTTGAAACGTAAACATTTTTAGAATTTCTGATGGGTTACTATAGCAGTACATTAAAAAATAAAACTGAATTTGTTGAAAATTGTATCTTACTTTTTTTGCCTGAATTTTCAACCAATTAATTCATTCATGAAATATATTCTATGTTTAATGATTTGTCAAATAATTATGTAATGCAAAACGTCAAACAAATATTAGTTCTTATGCTATTGAAAAGTTTATTCCTTGCCACCATTTTTATATTATTATTCTTTCACTTTAACTGTTACCGCAAACTTTATTTGTCAAAATTCGTTTTTTATTTCAATAAATTCGAAATAATGAGTTTTAATACACTTTTATGGAACTTCATACTGTCGTTATATAGTAGTAATGTAATAGAGCTCTTACTCCTGTTCAACAAAAAGTTGGCAGAAACATCTCTCTTCCTTTTCGTACTAAAGTTGGCGCTGCATCGCCACTTGGCTCCTTTTCCCTGCGAGCATTTATTTAGAAAACGTAAACATATTACGAAGAGATTCTTTAAAAATTTTCAAGGCATGGATTTATTTAACTTCGCGCTTACTAAAGATAGACAGATACAAGAAATGAATGATATAGAATGTATAGATACATTTATATGGTATAAAAAATGAACCCTTTCTTTTGAAAATCCTTGCAAGTTAGTAGACCTATTTCTCCTCTCGCGCCAAAGGCTTAGAATAGTAACAGCTGTAAATTAAGATTATTGGCCAAAAATGCCAAGATCGCAGATATTAAACTACAAAGCCCAGAAATACATGCCTAAAACTAACTCTAAATAAGTGCGGTGCATTGCATTTCACGGTACAATATAAGCTCATTTTTCCTCTGTAACGCAAGTGACAAGCCATCATGCCACTCCTGATAGTAGACAGCGACGAAACGATTGTAAAAATCACGGGAGGAATATGATCACGTAAGGATTGTGTTTGCCCTAAACTGGCAACTTTGATGTGCACTCCATTATATTACTATTCTGTACCTATTCTTAATATCCAAACAAATTCTAAATTTACATAATTTTTGTCTTTCTGTTTTGGATATCATCACGTGTAATGAATGATTGATGGTAATGAAAAAGCAGATTGATTGGCAAAAGAGGGGTACAGAGTCCCATTTCCTAAGATTCCTTTAAAAAGAGCAACATACGGGAAAATATCATTCCATACAACGCAGAACTATCAATTAAATCAAGAGATAAACGCTGTGAGAAAATCGAGGATGATTGGGAAGAGTTCTGTCGCAGGACACGTAAAGAAACAGTGACTAACTTCAGACTGAAATCAGGACACCACTGCTTGTCCCAGCACCGCTGCAGATTAGACATAGTGACTAATAGCCTTTGTTCTATCTCTATGGATAGGTAGTATTTACTCATATGTCCGTCTTACGTTGCAACAAAGAGAAGATGTTGCCTGTTGTATTGGATGGCCAGGGATCTCATGTCCTGAGCCCACGTTTACTTCTCCTTTTAGACTTTTATGTACCTTTAAATTTATTGCCTCATTTATGTAATTTTTAAATGTTTTGATATTTTAAGTCTAATGATGATGTTTTATGTGTTCTTAATATTTTGGTAGTAATTCCGAATGAATTAATATTTTATTTTATTTTATTTCCAATTTTGACATATGAAACAACAGCATTAATTTTGTCTCCTTTCTGTTACTTTTTTTTTTAAAATACTACTCTTCAACTAGTGCTTCTCTCATGACAAAAATGATGAATAAAGAATAAAATAGAATAAATAAAAATGTAAAAAGGAATTCAAAAAGAATTTTTTTCGAAACGTAATTTTTGCTTGATATCTCTTAAGGTTTACGTTTACAATGCAAAGCAAACATTTATCTGAGACACACCTCAAAAAGTGCAAAAAGGGGGATTGTTTACGAAGTCATCCTTCATGGCACTGCCCCTGCAAATTAAAATCCAATTTATCACCTCGCCTGCACACCCAGTGCTTAATAAAGAGATAGGAGCCAACAGAATTCAAGAGACAGGACTGTTTAATACACTCACACCTCGTTCTATAATTTAAACGTCAAAACACGATCACATGAAGAAAATTGAATGCAAATAATCGAAAAAGAGCTGACTTCTAAAGATTTTTTTTTTTCCTGCCGTAACCATTGAAAAATATTCTTAAGTAATTTTACGCACAAATTAGAATACAATAGAGATGAGACCAAAAAGAATTGAAAAGCCCTTTTTGAAGTGTATTATGTGGGACGTTATCTTGATCAAGGATCACTGCTTGGAGTTACTTTAAAGGAGAATTTGAAATCCATCTAATTATTTTATTCATTTTTACACCGTAATTTGTGCATCTATCATCATCGTTCAAACAGAATGACGTTTAGGGAAGGTACCCTCTCTGCTAGAAGGTGAGAACGCGTGAAATTCGACTTAAAGCGATTTCAAACTTATACATACTTAAACACGATGTCCACTTCCGCGGCTTTTCCAACGTGAAAATTAGCTCTTTTTTAAATTTATCTAGTTCTTTTTTATCTGCAGAATGAGTTCATAACGATACTAATTAACTTTTTTTAATTTATTTTCAAGTTCTTTTCTTCTTCATCATCATCATCATTATTATTAGTTTTCTTTTTTAACTGCTCAAAGGTCAGGTTATGTAGCCATCCATAATGGAAAATGATTAAACGCAAGATCTTCAAATTTAAATGCAGAACCATCGGAGAGTCAATTGTAGATGTAATTTGAAATACATTATGTCACTTTAATTCCAGATTACTCACGGCAGAAAGAACAAAATTGCAATTGAGTGTCAGATAAATTGAAACAACTTCAATGAAAAAAAAATTACGTCAGTGATGGATTTGATTTTCTGTGAAGTAATTAATCTCCAAAGCTGATGATTTAGATGCTTAAAACTAATTTTTAAGAGCGGTTATTTGTAAGTTATTATGCCGCGTGAAATGAGTAAATACCGTAAAAAATTTAAGAAATTTTTTTTTAATAACCAACATTGTTTGCTTTAGATAATTACTGCAAATGCAGTAATAGGAAAAATAATCTAAGTGCAATGGTGATAGCTCGAAATTATAATTAGCGACTTTAAATTTAAAAGGGTGGTACTTTGAGGAGTGGTACAACTTATTAAAACATACATTTTTTATTGCACAGGAATGTATACTCAAAAGTGACATGTTGAGGCACAAACACACTTTTATACAAATTTCTCGCAAGAGCTAAGCGCAATGCGGCAACTGATACTCATCATGTAATGAGTTTCACGTCCTCTGGATGGCAACCCCGATGCGCACTCTATTTGATTCTTACTCTATGTAATTTACAAGAACCCAATTGATTCAATTGTTCCTCGACTCTCCATTGCGGCTGCAAAAGCCTGGCATCTTTGGAACTGTTCGCCAATCAATCACTCCTTTGACGCTGTAGTATAATCAAGCCTGTGTTATTGTGAGTGATCGCCATTTTGTGCAATTATTTCGAACTTTGAATCAAAGAACGATATTGTGATCAAACAATGTTTTTATTTGTGTCTCATTTTTTGTATTCGTTTCTCAAACGCGTCACTTTATACCTTACATTCTTAAAAAAAAAAAAAAAAAATGATGTATGTTTTAGTGAGCTCAAAGTTTGTCTTATGACCAATAAATTATTTTCCATGTTAATATTATGAGTACAAGCTGCTTAAGAATTATCTACCATTATGAAATTTAATTTTTAAAAAACTAGGAGAGATAAAAAATAAAATGTGTTTAACTTACAATGTATTTGCTGTTACTGTTGACATCTGGTAAAATCCATTATTGGTTTTCAAGCTATGCATTGACAATAATTTTTGGATAATCCAAAAGGTACTCTTAAAATTCTCTTGCAGGGATTTTTTGTCATGTGGATTATGTGAAAGATAGTTTCTAACATAATTAATAGTAATAGTTAAGTTTTATAGTAAGTAGTAATATTTCGATTTTTACGAACTTATACGTAACATCTTTCAAAACTTGTAGTTAGATTCTAAAAAATGATTCGAGCAGTTATGACTACTTATCGTATCCCTGTGTAACAAAAAATACAGAAATTCTATCAATTGCTCATGAAGAAACAGTTGTATCTCGACTTCTAGTGATTCTAGAAATATCTTCAAAAATGTTTTCGAAAACTAAAGGTCTGATATTTAAATAAAACAATAAAGAAGTTAATTTATTTTATCTTGAAAATCGTGATTTGAATGGGATCGATAGATTGTTGTTGGATCCATCAATCGCGTAAATTCATTGGTATTACTGTACTAATTTGCTCGAATTGGGGTATTACCTTTATTACTCATGTACCTGTCAATGCGTGGCATGAAATGTAGTATTATTCATATCAACGCCTAAGAGCAACTAAAGGAAACGTAATAAAAATCTAAATTTATTAGTTATAATGCGATTACAAGTTGGATAATGAAATATTTGGAATTAATTTTTCAACAATTTATTTATTTCAAAAGTGTGTCGATATCGTTATGTTCACAATTCATTTGTTTATTTTTTACCCGAATTTCTTATGTATTTTTCACGAATATCTGCAAATTTAGCATTATTTTAATTTCTCCAATTCTCCTTTTTCCAGTTATGGGAAATTAACTCTTATCGGAGCAAATTAACTTTCATCAATTTTAAGTTTAATCTTTAGATGGAGTTGGTAATTCAATTAACATTTTTAACTAATATTTGCTAAGTTCATAGTATCCCATTCAATAATAATAATAATAGCTGCAGAATCTTTCCTCAGTTTTAAAATCCAAAACTTTGTAACATTATAAAATCAAACATTTGGCCCGTGGTTTTATGACAACGTATGCAGCTAGCATTGCAAAAGGTTGTTTCAATACATTGGCGAGTTTTGCCGGAGTTGCTGATTTCATAAACAAGGAGATTCGATGATGATTGCGACTGCACAATTAAGCATTCTGCATGGTCAGTCAGAATTTCAAAAGACATATCAAGGAGGTATGCCCTCCGTTAGATCTTTCCTGCGGGTTGTTCCTGATATGCACGTGGAACGCGTTGCCCATCTTTGTATTGTACAAAGAAAAAAAAAACAGAAAAAGGTATTTTAGAGAAGGATACTTTTACCAATCCAATTTCCTGTTGCCTTATTTTTTTCCAATAGTAATTATTAGCTACCATAAAAGCAATGTTTTTTTTCACATACAAATTTGCTTAAAAGTTCCATTAAATCATACAAATGGTTGTAATCAAAACAAAACAAAAAAGAATTCAATTGAACACGCATCCATTACCATTAATCTTTTTTTTTTTTTTTAAAGGTGGGGAAAAAGGAGTTCATTAGAGACATCCATCCAGGAATCAAAATGAACAAATCGAACAACTAATCTCTCCGTTCTGAAGATTATGTTTTTCACCTGTCACCACCGCCGCGAAGAGCAACTTATATTTAAGATAAGTGTCCACTCGACTGAGTGTCAAATTTAAAATAACAGTGGGCGATAATGAATACGCAAAGATTGGTGGAAGATGCTGCCTTTGCTATCTGGACATTTTATTGCACTCTTAAAAGCAAGGTCAAAGACTCTAAACGACAACAAATCGCAATCTGGAAATTGAAGCTCATCGGAAAGCTTTCTCTGTACCTCATCTGTTGCAAGGGGAGAGAGAAAAAAAATGCCTGTCGCCTACGCCATTCTATGCCTGAGCACCCGTGCTCAAACAATTCATCAAAGTGGTATGACCAGCCTGTTAAACGCGCATTTACCAGTGGTTAGAAAACGCACACACACTGGACTTCTCTCTTCTTACCACCATATTTCTAGTTTCTTTCTTTCTTTTTGTTGTAAGATCAGTTCTTTCAGTACATTAACACGTACTTGCGAGGACAACGCCCAAGGGTGGGAGGGGGAAGTGGATAGAGGGGGTGGCCTTCCTTGACAAATGGTGATGGTGTCATTTCTATCCCAGTGTTTTGAATCGCTGGTAAGACATTCATGTGTGTCGATATGATGAAATCCTGATAGCATCTCATCATATAAATGGTGAATGATCCAACAGGAAAAAAAAAGTGCTTGAAAGACTAATTTAAAAAGTCTGTTGACTCCTTGTCTGTTGTACATCAAGGAGATGAGTCCTTCCCCATATTAAGAAGATTGTCATAGCTAGTTACAAACCATTCAGAAATGCCTTTAGGATTTAAAGAGTGAAATATTATGTATTTTTTTTTCTATCTCCTTTTAATCCCCTCTTCTTAGGAAGGAAATTTCTCAGTGTCAATCCTTTTCTTGTATTGGACAAGAAAAAGAACCAATTACTTATAGAAGTTTTTTATGTCTTTAATGATGTCTTTATTGCAAAGGTTATTTGTAAATGTTGGATTACCTTTCTTGTAAATGATCATTATAAATTGCTTGTAATTAAAGGCGTATAATCCTTTTTTAAGTATTTTATTTCCCTTTACAAATCATGTTCTTAAATATTTTCTTTTCTTACGAAACTGTACTGGGATATACATGATAACTGGACTTCGCATGCTTTACATACGTTAAACTTCACTTAAATCTTTGCGTAGCTTGTAAAATTAAATTAATTTCGAAATTATATGTAAAAATATTCCACAAAAGAAGCCATAAAAAATTTCTCGCAAGATTTCTAATTAAGTGATGTATAAAAATTGCTTAGTCTTTATTGATTTAGAAATGCCCGATGTACGCATATAGTTTTTTTTATTTTTATATTTTATTCATTTATTTATTTTTTTGCATTTGGATTTATTGACACGTGATTAAAGAAATAGTCAATTCTTGGTGTTTTTAAACCATTCGATCGTTTTTGCCAAATACTTTTAGAATAGATTTGTGAATGTGTAACATACAATAGATACATTATAAAATGTGGAACTGATTATTGCAGTTGATTATGGAATAATTGTTTTCATACAAAAAATAATTATTTATTAATATATAAAATAAGTGCACATTACCGGTTCAAAAGTCATTTCAAGGTATTTTTTTTTCCTAGGAAATTTAAAAGAATTATTAAATATAATTAAAGTAACTGAATCGTATGGATAAGTATACATTTAAGAGAAGTATACATTACATAAAACATAAATAACTTATAAAGATTTTGGAAAAGGAATAATCTTAATTAAAATCTTATGAGAGGTACATTATACGTCTTAACGTTTATTATAATCTCAAAAAACGAATTTTTTTTAAAGAAACGAAAATACAAAAAAAATTAAAAAATTTAATAAATTATTTTCCTGCCATCTTTATAAATTCATTTAAAGGTCTTAATTGATTTTTTTTTCCTCGAAATTTTTTTCTTATGGGGGTTTTTAAGCGGTCCTATTTGAAGTCCTTTCCTACGAAAACGAAAAGTATTTTTAAATAAAATTAAAGCAATTTAATTGAATAAATAAGCAATTTGTAATTGAATAAATAAGCAATTTGCAACAAGAATTTAAAAATATTCTTTTCTGGTGAAAAATTTCAATTATTTTATTAGAGTTTGTTATTATTGTTTTTCCTTACATATTTACCGTTACTTCGAAAAACAAATGAAAGTTTTTACTTTCTTCCCCCTTAAACAAATAATTCACATATAATTTTAAAAATTGAATATTTTTTTTCCATTTTAATGAATTACATTTATTAATTCTTCCTTCAAACATTTTTCGAAGATTATTATACAAAACTGTTCTAATCTTCGAACTGTTCTAATCCTCTTTTTATTTATTTATTTTATTTTTTTTTTTTTTCATTTGATATGGAAAATATTTTTTCAATTAGATTCTCTTTTTTAGGGTGGATGGGGAAGTGATGGAGTTTTTTATTTATTTTATTTTATTTTTAGCGTGGTGATTCTTAAGTGGCCATATTTCAATGGCATAATTCTAGGTCCTCGCAAAATAAGTCCTTCAAGCAAATTACAATACGCCGCGGCTGGAAGAAAAGGCTTAAACAAAAATTCTTGGGCAGCGGAGAATCTTCTTTTGGGCATGCCTTCGGAACGCATAAACAAATACCTGGCAGCAAGTCTGGTGAAAGCGACTTCAACGACGAAACCTCTCATCAAAATCTCCATTCAAATTTCTGACATGACGCCATTTGAGGAGGGCAATTTTCGCTTTCCCACCTGCCTTCGCAATAATGTGGCGAGTAAAAAGCTACCACGCAAAGTGCTAAAACTTTTTGCCACAATAGGTAATGGTACTATCGCCTCTCCGCCTGATTATACACCGCACTGTGAAGTTTTTGTTAAGGTCTCCTTTTCAAGAAAAGGACGTCTGATGAGATGCGTTTTGGGTAGGAATGGAGAATTCGCGAGTAACGCATCTGCTGGGCTGTAATTTGTACCCAGCGTCATCTATGCCTATGACATCAGTCTGGTGAAAGGCAGTGCTGGATTTAAAAAGAAAGAGCGGAGGTCAAAGTTAGTTTTCTGCAAACTGTGCTTGCGAGCCTCGTGGCCATGACGATCAAAAGGTTGAAACTGCGTGTCTCCGATGAAATTGAATGCGAAGAAGAGTGATTTATTTTCTGGAAGCATCATTCAGGATAAGGACGAAAATTCAGTATTGTAGGTAATAATAAACTGAGTAGCCAATTTGAAGAAAATTAAAATTTTCAAAACATTCTTCATTTCTGATTGTAAGTCGCTTTATTTATACAAATTCAGATATTCAGTTACTGTAATTATGTTTAACAATACTTATAATTTTCCTTGACGAAAGACATCGAACTAGTTTTTGAATTATCGACTTGCAACAAATCAAAAATATATTTTTGTGCAAGAATTTTTTGAGATAGGATGCAAATTTAATTACATCAAATCAGTTAAAAAAATACACAAATTATTTTAATTTTCTAATATTATTTTATTATTTCATTTGCTTGTTTTATTATAATGCTTAATTAGTTATTAAATTTATGACATGTCACATGAATTCAATTGAAAAATAGTTTTTAAACCTTAACATCTTTTCTGTTATTCTTTAGTCTATTCCGAGAATGGAAATGGTAAACCTGTAGGCTGGAAATTTTTCCATTGAACTCGAGCGGAAGATAAAATTACCACCACCAGAAGCCACTCTTGGGGATAGCCGTTCGAAACTGCTGAAGCACAACTTCGCTTATATCATTCAACTCTGGGCACATTTATGTAGTATGATTTAGTAGCTATATTGTTCTTCGATACACTTTGCACTGTATTGCCTAGTTCGAACTAGGTAGTACGAAGTATATACCAGCTAAGGGAGACTAAACTAGAACGCGGTTTTTATGACTCTTCAGTTATTTAATATACCACAAGTAAAACGTGGACATCAGCATAGTTTCGTTTATGACTATAATAATCACAAAGCAAAAGTGTGTTGACAAAATTTTAGTAATGCATAAATTTTATGCTTATTTATATTTTCTGCCAGTCTTATCTGACGTATAGTAAAAATTAAAAAGAAACAGATTTGTTTTTAATTTTTGAATGCGTACGTCAGAAGACGTAAAAATTAAAATGGATGTATAACACACACACATATATATATATATATATATATTCATTCTCCAAATTTTAACCTTCTCATTTTCCAAGCTAGAAGACCTATTCGATACCAAAACACACACAAAGCAATATTTTCTGTGATAATTCACTATAATAAGGAAAGATGTCATTCTCTGTATTCGAGAAACATTTCATATGACCCAGTGAATAAACGTTATACACAAAGTAATAACAATAAAAAAAGCAAAAAAGGACATCCCCCCCCCTTCCTCTTCGTAGCAGGGGCACGTGCATTGCCTCTGATCAGGTGAAAACGGGATTTCCTTTGTGCCCGTTCAGTCATGCGCTGCTCGTCAAACGAGACATGCGAGGGCACACAATTAAATTCCTAATCGTCCCGACCACGCACAGAAACACTAGCGTTCCCCCTCTGTAACCGTATCCACTCGCTTATTATAGATGATTGTGCTCATTGGACGAATCCAATTTTCGGTGGTAACTTGAAACTCGCCATCGGCACCACCCCTGCTTATGGATGCCATCAACAGGTGGATTGAATTTCCAGGAGGATTTTTGAGGGGGGGGATGAGACCCTTAAAAAGGATTGAATTCATTGGATGGCCATCCGTCTACAGGAAATGGCTCTTCCATTGTGCTGAGAAGTTGGGCGGTGTAGGGTGTCACGCATCGAGGGCTTTTAATTCACTTTTTGAATCTGTTTCCTTTTGTTTCGTGCGGTGGGAAGCTTGGCAAGGCAAATATAGTTTTTGCCCACCTCAGGGTTGTTGTTTCAGGGAGGTGGAGAAACGAGCAAGGCTATGGTCGCACTTTTGGAGCAGTTTCTTTGTATGTAGCTTTCATACCGGGGCTCACAGACTGACTAGCCCAAAGCTGAACGGCAGTGATTCTAAACCTTTTGCGCAATTAATCTTTTTTTTTTTTCAAAAATTGTCCTACTTATTAGCGTGAGTCTTGATGCCTATTTTGATTTTACACTTTATTAACGATAAATAACTAAATATAGTTATTTATCAACACAAAAAGATATAGTTGACACAAAGAGTTAAAATAACTTTGTGTGGCATTCTAATAACAATAGCGATCATCCATTTCTTTGACGGTCGAACTTTTCAACAGTTTCTTGACTATCTCGCTTCATTTTACTATTAAGTAATTATAATAGGACAAAAAATAGCGAATTTTTTAAATGTGTTTCAAGATTTTTATTTTATAATTAATATTATATACAATATACATTATATATAATATTATATAAAAATGTTAATCTAATATTGTTATATATATATACAATATTATCTAATAATATATATAATATTGTTATAATATTTGTAAAATAAGTAAATATATTTGTTAAGGCAGTGATCACCCACGAGTACGACATTGATTTGTTGGAACTGATTCGAAATTAGGTGTCGACAGAAATATCTTATATGAACAACATTTAATTTATTTTTTACAGAACTTTTGATCACCTCAATGGTTAATGACTCATCCTTATATATTATAAAATGTCGTATAATATATATATATATATAAGGATGTGTCATTAACCATTGAGGTGAGAGTCCTTTAAAAATAAATTTAAGAACATCATTCTTGGCAGAACGTTTAATTTTTCTAAATAGTTTTATTTAAATTGTTCTTTCATTCAGCTTTCCATGCCTTAAGCATGTCAATTAGAATAAATTTATGAGTTACAAATAAACATCCATTCAGAAACAGCTAGCAATTATTAGAAATCACATATTTCAATGTAATCTTATTTTTTGCTAAAAAAAATAGTAAAGATAGGGTATGAAATCTGAACCTCTAAACAATACTATGAAAAAAATTTAAGGTTTCCTTGCTTAAATATTTTTTCATTGTATGTGGGAAATTTAGAAAATTCAATAACCTTTATGACTTAAAATGGTTAAAATAAATGATGTCATAAACTAAAAAAAATGAAATTTCTTGAATTGAATTAAATTCTCATGAAAAAGTATTCCGAAATAACAACAAAATTGTCAAGAACAATTTAGAGTTTCAAAAAAAACATTGCTATTCGCTCAATAGTAAAAACTTCGACATCTGCAATGTCTGAAATATCAGTAATGAAACACCTTTTTGCAATCTTCATTTAGGAAGTTATCTTTAAATGAGTTCAATTTATTCATAATCGTTATATTAATTGCAGCTGTTAGAAAATTACATGAATTCAAGTCATTTGCCTTGAATTAATGACGGGGAGAAAGTGTCAAGTTTTAATAATAAAAAAATTATCTCTTCCTCTAAATTACAGAGTATCCTTATAATCATTTAGAAGTGCATAATGTAATCTCTCTCAATATGAGAATTCTCACGAATATCATGAGTGTTACTGTATGTAAATTATTTCAGTAACATTTTAATTATTATTATTATAAGCACAGATAATACGAAAATGTGTTCCATAAGCTCCTTTATACGTTTCTTAGCTTTTTAATTAGCCGAAATATTCTAAGGTGTTTTTTTACATCTTCTAATGTATGACATGAATATTCCACCAATTAGGTTTTTGTTAAGGAAGAAAGCAGTATGTATGTGACGGTTGACTAGAGAAGTTCACCGAGTCTCTTTGATTTTGAAAGCATTGATTGCAAAACAAATTGAAAGTTGGGTTTTCACAGTACTAAAATCTCAAGTCTTCAAACACCCACAGAAATTTATATGGATTGGAGATCAGGCTTCCGATTAACTGGCGCTGTACGACGTGAGATTATAGTATTCGATGGAAATCCATCATAGAGAGAGCCCTCCTATGCTATCTGGCATATCCTTATAATAAACAATTACTATGTTTTTTGATTGTTGTTTTTTTTTGTTTTTAAAAGTATAACATTAATTATTTTCTTACAATAAGTTCTTGACACAAATGTTCTTCTTTAAATTCATGCCCATATAAGGATTGAAACATGAGCCACTGGTAAAGTGGTGAACTAGCTTACAAAGGGGTTCAGCTTAGAATCCGTGGAAGCGATTGCTTTAAGGAACGAGAAGATTTGATGGCGATTGTGATGGATGTCTCCGCATTAACAGTCAACCTTCTAGGGGTTTTCTTCGAATTATTCAGATTTTAACCCCTGCAACATATACATACCTCTAAAATACTTTTCGGACGACAGTAAAGCGCTATTGAAAAACATAAGTTAGACCAATAGACGGACAAAAAATTTGGAATATATCTTAAATAATATCTTAAAACTGATTATCTGAAACGCATCACACTCGCTGTCACATTCTCATTTCTGTAAGCAAAGACTGCAACTAACTCCAACAGGAAATTTCGAAGCTGGAAGTCCTTTCAATATACTGTGCGAATCACCATTGATTTCTGAATTTGTTTTTTATGCCTTAAAGAAAATATTTCTACAATATTTTCCTTTAATTTCATAAATAATAAAATACTTTAAAAAAATTAAAAAGTAATCATAGAAAAAAAGTTTGTTTCAAAATTTTAAATAAAAAGCTATATTTTTTAAATACTTTGCTAAAAAAGGAACATAAATTTTCAAAAATTCCCTGTGAAGATTAATTTATACAAAAAGTAAATTGTTTAACAATGTAATTAGTATATTTAAATATAAAAACGTTTGTCGCAAAAATTAAAAATGAGTGATATTTTTATTTTCATGACACTTTCTGTTTTTTATTTCATTAAATTGTCTGGATTTTTTCCCTTTCACATTTCCCAACTTGAAGCTCTTGCTTTTATAAGCATTGGACTGCTATTGCTTAATACTGCTAATCTGCTATTGTTTATCTGGACTTGCTTTATAAGTTTACCGTGGAATCTATTATTGCTTATCTGGATACTTTATAAGACTATAAGACTTTTATAAGAATCTGCTATTGCTTATAAGACTTGAATCTGCTATTACTTGCTTGCTTTATAAATCAACACTTGAATCTACTATTACTTATCTGATTTGTTTTCTAAGACTTTTAAACCCTTGAATCTGCTATGTGTATTTCAAATTTAATAAAAGTAAACATTGTTAAAGTTCTACAACGTTATAAAGATAAATAATGCATTCCTGAAAGTCTTTAAAACAATTGGCTTGCACTTTTGTATAGTATAAGAGAAAATCTGAAATAATAATTCTGTCCACCAAATGCATATGTTTTTGATTGCTCTTATTAGAAGGAATTGAATTCGAGTGTAACATTTTTAAAACATAATAATGGAATTTCAATAAATCAAATTAATTCTATTGATAAAAATGTTACATTTTACTTCTATATTAATGATAGTTCATACTTACTGTTAAAATGTGTTGAGGCTCAAAGTGACATTTCCTTCAATTGTATTTGAACTTAACTTTAAAAATAAAAGTAATAATAACAGTAGGGCCTGAATGGGCGAGTGTCTACCGCTCTGGCGCTGGTGCCACAGGTTTCGGGTTCGAGTCCCGACGATGCCCTGGATGTTTGTAGGGGTTCGAATCCACTTTGCCGTAGGTCCCGGTCTCCTATGACTGTAAGAGCGTCACGGAGCAGAAGTCAGACTTCTACCTACGGTGCTCCATCAGAACAGAAGCTGCACCTCCTTTCATGAGGGATACGACGACAACGACGACAACAATAATAACAGTCAAATTTCTTTTTTAAAAATATCTGGTTCTTTTAAATACATACATCAAAGTGTTAGTTAAGAACATTATCAAATTTTTAAGATTCATGTTAATTCTATCAAATGAAAAAATAAATAAAGGAAAATAAAACAGATAACTTACAGATCGGTTGGCCAGTATGCAGGTTATCCATAAATTTTATAATTTAATGTAAGAACAAAACGTATCGTTTAAAAAAAAAAAAAAAATAAAAGCTATAAAATTCCTCAATGATCTCCTTTTCACTTTGAAATAAAACAGTCTTTGTTTTCCACAGAACAGCTTTACATTATTTGATTATGTAATTATTAGCTCGTGAAAGAAATTTAATAATCATTATGTATAAAAAAGCTCGAGGAAGAAATTTAAATAAATCAATAAGAATAGTTCGTGAAAGAAATTAAAAATTAGTCAACAAAAAACTGATCAAGAACACGAAAAAGTGGTCAAGGAAGCAAAAAGTGATTAAGAACATGTAGTGATCAATTAAACGGAAATTGATCAAGGATACGAAAAAAGGTGATCCAGTAAATGAAACACTCCGCTCCACAACAATATCCATATAGTTAGTTTTATGAGTAAAAAAATCTAAGAGAAGTGTATTTCTTATGAAAATTATGAAGATTCATTTTAAATTATTTCTTATGAAGATTTAGTGTAAAAATTAAACTTGTTTTCAAATAAATTGCAAAAATTTCATTCAACTGATAATTTTTTTATCTTTAATAAAGCATTTATCAATTCATTTTACACTTTTCTGTGGCACAGACATTGTCAAAAACTTCAAGCCGTTTTCTTTACCTATTTAACTTTCCGCATAAAGAGAGCTGGCTGTGTAACCGAACGATAGGGGATTGATTTACGCCGTGGTTCAAACCTCGACATTCCTCAGTAAAATCTGATCAGTCGCATTCCGCGCTGTATCTTTTTGCGAAATCGATATCATGATGTGCTTTTTTTTTGACGTGGGTGGTTCAACCCCCGAGAGACTGATAGCTGGAAACTACTGCTGCTGCATACAGAGAGCGAAAGATGGATGAGGCAGACGATATTTCAACGCTTTTTCTTTTTCTTTTTTTTTATTCTTCAGAGAGCACTTCCACGGTTGTTCTTTTTTCATATATATATCTATACACTCTGTTCTATTCTTTTTTTTTTTCTTCTTCTTTCTATTTTGCTTCCTTTTATTCTCATAAGTTTTTTAGGCAGTGTCGCCTAAAAGGGAAAGGGATGACTGATTGCCAGTTTACTGAAGCCTAATTCTTGAAGACATAGAGGGGACCGCATCTGAAATGAGCAAAACGTTCCAATTTCTTCTTCTTTTTATCTGCTCCAGAATTCCTTCTCGTAGAGATGGCGTCAGATTGCACTGCGGCGTTTTTTAAACTGAAGGGCATGAGATTTTCGGATATATTTGTCTCTTAAAAAGACACTTTAGTGGAGTTAGAGTGGATTTTTTCTCTTTCCCTGTCTTGACGGCTGAAAGATTGTTCTGAAAGAAAAATAAAAATAATCGAAGTGAAGACAGCAAGTAATTGGCGGATGATCTGCTGTCCTCAACTATTTGTGTTTGCATTAAAGACAAACGCTTCCCAAAAACTTTATTGTGTTTGAAGAACTGAAATCAAATATTTTCTCCAACTGCAAAATTGTCTACCATCGATGATTTCACGTCGAGAAAAAGATTAAATTTCATTTGAAAATTGTTCGTTTTTAAACAGTATTGTTGAGTGTTATCTAGAAAAGATCCAAAAACTAAGGGAAAGAACAGACCATCTGCTTTATGAATTTTTCTATATTTTTGCAACGTGCTTCTATTTATTTAAAGTAATTGAACACATTCAAATCATGAATTACGTAATATATATATATATATACACACAGGGTGATTATAATTAAAGTTCCACTTTCAAAATGCGTAAAAGAAGAACTCGTCACATTGGGCTCAAATTTGAATTGAAGATACTTGAAGAAGGGGAAACAGTGCATCAAAAAAGTTCCAAAATGTATTAATAGATGGCGCTAAAAGTGGCATAAAGAAAGTTAATTCGAATGCCAATAAGAGTTTAAATGTTCTGACTTACATATGAAATATTTCAATGAAACAGAAATGATAAACAGGATTGATCAGCTATTCTAAGTTTTTTTTCAGCATGGGTATAGAAATCAGAAATTATTTTGCAAATATGAAAATAATTTTTTTATTTTTAATTTATTTTAATTCCGTATTTTTATCGTAATATATGCCTATTATCTCCATTGGCGTAATTATTGGCCCCAAAAGATAAAAGATCTATTGTAATTTGGGCACCATTTCCCTCTGTTCAATATTGTTCATTGAAATAAGCAGCTTGAAGTTCTGAAAGATCTACAGTATATCAAATTGCATAACTGTCGTAACTTTCGGCCTATACTCCGCCAACGTAATTTTCAAGCGGAAAAGGACGATAGATCGCTCGCGTATAATCCATAGCGGCGTATAACCCGCAGGTGTAATTTTCGGCCCAAAAAGAGAAAAAAAATCTCGTATAATCCACGATGAAACTCAGACGTCCTTCTCGATATAAAAATACGATCTTGTACAATCTACGATGGCGTATAACCCGCAGTTTTACTTTTGCCCCGAATCGAGAAAGGATCTCGTATTATTCACAGCAGCAAATAACTCGTATACCAGAAAAGACAAAAGATCTCGAATAATTGACAATGACGTATAATCCGTAGGTTTATTTTTCGTCCAGAAAAAGAGAAAAATCTTGTATAATCCATAGCATATAACTTGGGGCGTAAATTTCGGCCCGAAAACAAAAAAAAGATCTCGTGTAATCCACAGTGGTGTATAACCCGCAGTTGTAATTTTTGGCCCGAAAAGAGAAAGGATCTCGTATGATCCGCGTGGAATTCTTTCCAGCTATTTACGTATCATATACGAATCTAGTTCTATTTTTACACCACTCACACAAATCTTACAAAAATGTTTTCAGTTTGGCACCGTAATAATATATATTAAAAAAATGATATTGAAAATGTAAGAACCAGAAAGGACAAATATACATATAAGAACGTTGATAAAAACAAAAGACAATATTTTTTTAATATTTTTCCGACAGTTTAATATCTTTGCCACAGATATAAAATTGATCCGTATCATATTGATTTGGTGTTCAGTAAAGTATTTTTAATTCTTATCTATGACCTTTTCACCCACTAGCACACACCAATTCATGTAGCATTTCAGCTAATTTTATAAAAGTGCGTTTTTCCATCATCTACAACTCTTATAAATTTATTTCTTAATAAAGATTGTTTGTTTTTTTTCCACACACAGCTTCCCCCCTTTTATTTTTTTTTATTTTTATTTATTTTTTTTTTTAATCAAAATGCATTTTTAGGCAGCTACTTTATAGAATTCCTTTTTTACGAAGCTTATGGTAAATTTTTTTAAAAAATAAAGTAGTATTCAATAATAATCAACATTAAGAAATTCTGATTTTTAACGTTATAACCTATGGAATATACTTAAAAACTCACGGTATATTTAATTAATATTATTTGAGTTGATAAATGTTTTTTATTTTATATTAATATCCCAACTATACATCATATTAATTAAAATTTTTAGATTAGTTTGATGATTCCAATGATAAATTTAATTATGTTAGTAAAATCGTATTATAGCACGTATGATTGATCTTAGCTTATTATAACTTGTATAGATATTAGCAAATTTCTAATAAAATCCCGAAGTAAAATCGTATTGCACTAGGCATTAATGATAATAAAATCGTATTATATCAAATAAGGTTTTTCATGTTGATTTTCTGAATGACTCCACTCATAAAAACATATTCCATGAACATGACATATTCCATGGACTTCTAGTTGTAAATTCTAAAAACGTTTCCCATGTGCATGAATTTTACAAAAACGTATTCTATGTGCATGGATTTATACTTGTACAACACAAAAACGTATTCCATGTTCCTTTATAACATAATACCTTTCTCTCTAAAATAGGTAATTCAATATGAAAGCAAAATTTTCCAATGTATAAACAAATATGCTGTAAAAGTCACAAAAACAATAAAAGTTGTTTAAGAGTTCAATCATTAATTAGAAATGTTTGTGATTTTTATACTTAATTTGAAATGCTCGTAACTTTTAAAGAAATGTGGGTTTGTTTTTATCAAAATCAGGTTTAGTTGACATTTCTAACTATAACCTAATTTAGAGCTTTATAATAATTTTTTAACACACAAACAAAAAAAAAAAAAAAAAAAAAAAAAAAAAAAAAAAAAAATTACAAAAAAATTCAGGATGTAATATAAAAAGAATTAAATTTAACAGCATAAAAATGCAACTATTCAGTTTTCTGAGAAGTGATGTTGCCATCTGTTTGATTTATGCGCACTGAAATAAAAAAAAAAAGAGACAGCGAGCTTCCCATTTTGACTTATTAGATCTGTCAACCCGATTTTTCAGTACCCACATTTGTGCACCTCTGAGGTATGACATCAACTGATCAGTCAATTCACGATGACATGTCTTTCGAAAAAAGATTATTATCGTAATTATTCATGATTTGACACATAATTTCGAAAACTAGAATGTCTTCTGTTTGTTCCCATCTGCCTTTCACCGACACTAATTGCTAATTTCAAGAAAAGGGTGGCAATTTTTCCTGTATTTCCAATGTCATATACGTTAACATACACATTTGAGTATTAATTTTAAGATGATTTCAATTATTAAATTTTTAAGTGTTAATATGGTATACCCGACCACTGATTGCGTGAAATATAAGGTTAAATGGCGGAATCGATTACTTGTTGGGGAAAGGGGGGAATACTAGTCAGGAATTAGCTGCGAAAAGCTACTTTGAAAGAAAAAGGTATAATAGTTAGTTTGAATTTTATTTTTAATCAAGTTTTTCTTTAAATATCGTAATCCTCTAACATTTTAATTAATTGCTATTAATAAAATTAATTATTTATTAATTATAAAAATTACAATTAACTAAATTATTTATTTCGTTCAAAATTGCTATTCATTAAATTAATTGCTTATTAATTATAAAAGTGCTATTAATTAAATTAATAATAACTAATAAAATCTGTTTATTCAAATTTGTTTAGCAAGAAGATATTTAAGATATTTTTCTTTTCCAATGTGTTTTATTTAACATGATACGTTGATGAACATACTGCAATAATGTACTATGCACATATTAATTAATTGATATCAATTTTTTTTTTAGCCTCGCACTCGTCTTTGATACATTGATAGAAAATAGCCAATAAAGCATCGAACCTACAACAATATTCAGGTTAGGACTTAGGAGCGCGCTTTTATAGCTTCGAAGGTTTGAGAACCGTGGACTAAATAGTATTGCACATACCTTTATATATGCATTTAGTAGTTGTGAGTGTATTATGTACTGATATTATTAACAAGATACAAAATATTCGATACTAATTTACTGGTTTTACTGATTTCTACTGATTTAATACTGATTTTATCAAATAGATACAAAATATTGAACACTGATTTACTGATTACTGATTTATTCCTATTTTAATCAACAAAATATTGAATACTGATATACTGATTACTAATGATTTAATACTAATTTTACCAAGAATATACAAAATATTCGAAATGAAATATTAATAGATAATACCATGTTTAAGAAAAACTATTCTCGGGAATAGGAATCGATTAAACAAATGAAATAATATAAGTAGCATAGATAGAATGTACCAAAAACAGTAAATTATTATCGATTTGTAATTAAATATTGGAATATAAGAACTTTAATGATTGTTGAATTAACGGACTATTTAATAGCTATTTAGTAAAAACTATTTCGAAATGGTTGACCAGTGTTCACCAAATTCCTTTGACGATCGATTTTTGCAGGATATCTTTTTTAAGGGAAACGTTTTAACGCCTTCTTCTATTTTACCATTACATATTACGTTAAGTGTAAATTAAGAATATAAAAACAATTAAATAAAATTTAAAATTAAAATTAATTCAAGATAATCGAAAGTCCAAAGTATCATTTAGAAACGAAAACCTCCCCCCTCCCCCCTTTATAAATAAAAAGAGAAGTAAATTCGACATACATTATTTTTGGTATATCTTTATGAAATTGGGAGTTCCTCTATTTTGAATAATGATATTGACCTATTCACTCTGTTTCTATACTGGCCGATTTTAAGAAGAATGAGGTAATATTAATGCTGACATAATGGGTTGACACCGAAATTATTTGTTGTCATTATTTTTTTTATTTTTTTTTTCAATTTCTGAAGTAAATTTATTAAATTTTTATTAAAATCATTTGCATTCATTTAGTAATGAATACAAATGATTTTTTTTTTTATTTAGAATGAATTGTCAGATTTTTGGACAAGTTAAGTGAAAAAGCGTATGTGAATGATAAATTAACACGAAATTTTCTAAAAAAAAGGCCTTAATAAATAAAAGCATACGGTTTATATATAAGATGATTTTTTTATATATATATATTCACTTAAATAGAGCCTAAAATATAGTTAAAAATCGAGTTCAATACGAAAGAAAAATAGATATTTGACTCTCTTTGTTAAAGTATTTCGCAAAAAAAGTTTTCTTTGTGCCGGAATGAAAAACGTTTGACCTGTCACTCAGCACATGGCGAAGAGAATGCTCTTTTGTTTGATGTGTGGAATTCGAAAAGATGCCACCGATTTTAGATCGCAAAACTCAAGGTGAATTTAAATCGTTTTTTTATTAAGACGTTTTTAAAATGCAGTTCGGATCGTAACTTCTAACTTTTGAAACATTTTATTTGAAAAAAGGAAAATAAAAATTCATTATTCAAAGTTTATTGAGCCTGACTCAAGCTCTAGTGGCAAAATGTGTATATAGGGTACAAAAGGACTTAGTTGCAAATCCTGGTGGCGTGAATTGAGTCCTTATTTTCAGAAACTAAAAGACTCGATGGTGATTGTGATTGCGATTGTGAGCTTTCATACGAAGGATGCTACTTTTAGAAACGTGAAAACTCGATAGAACATATGTAAGTGTGTGGAATTGACAAAAACGGCACGTAGTGACAATTTTCTTCTCCGTGATACTCAAATATTTATGTCAATAAGTACCATTATGAAAAAATAAGTACTTACTGAACATATTTTGTGTAAATACAAGTAAGCAACTGTAAAAAGAAAAAAAAATTCATTTCAGAGGGCTAGAATCAATTTTAAAAATATCATTTTTATGTATCTTGATTTAACACATTCATTCAGTGGGACTGAATGATTGTCAACGATCTCGCTGTTTTGTGCCAAAAATACTCACCAATGGACCAATGTTTGAAATTACTACCACGAAGAATTCTCGCGGTTCCTCTTCTAATCGGAAATGGTATTACTGCTGATGGCTTTTGTAACATGGATGGTCTACAGAGTACAGAACTTTAAAGCAAAAAAATTTCTTCCGTGTTCAACACAATGTCTTGATGAAGTACCGACTATTGCGGAAACTTCATATACAAGCGTGAAAGGCACATAGAGAGCACCTACAGAAATAAAGCTGAATTTTCATCCTAATTTCCATCCTACAATTTCCATCCTACAATTTCCATCCTATGGTGCTATTGTAATAGCACCTCGTAGATTTCATCTAATAAGAGGCCTGATTTCCTGCCCACTCAAACTTTTGATTGGTTGAAGTTCTGCAACGTGCAATCTTAATATGGGGTGGGAATCCAGTTTTCGAACACCACATGAAAGCGTGATGCAAAAGAGGATAAGTGACACGGTACACGAGTGCTTATACAAGTGTCGATACAAGCTGTGTAGGGTCAACAGGCTTCGTTTCACCAACTCTGAGCCTGCTGATATTCATTTAGACCTGTCTACGCCTTCCTTTTCTTTTCTGTACACCTCATCCCCATACCTACGATTTTCTACTCCCCTATCATTTAGAAAGGTTAGGGTGGGTCTCATGTGTACCATGACCAATCCATCAATGAAACCATCGTTGACGGAACGTCCATAAATTCTAAACCTGGACCAGTGGATACGAATGGCCACAGTTGCTGGTATGACCCTGTATTTTCTAATAGTTGATGGGGTGTAGATGTCAGGTGCACATCCATGGCATTAAGATGAAATTTGTAACATTTTCTTTGATAACGACTTACGCTTGTACCTATTACTGTCTTCTATTTTGTAATAGAGTAGTAATAAAATAGAGCGCGTACCCTTTTTTAAAGGAATAGAAAGGTAGAACAAATACCACCGTCCTTTTAATAAGTTGGCATTGTTTCGCCGCTTGGTTCTTTTTCTTAGCGCGCATTAATTTAGAAAACGTAAACATATTACGAAGCCAATCTTGAAAATTCCTAGATATATACTACATACTAAACATACACTCATGTCCATAAATTAAGGATAATGAAGATCAGGCAAAGAAAGAGACAGAAGCAAAACAAATTTGACTTATTTGTAAAGTCTATTTATTAAACAAAAGGTAAACAGCAAAAAAAGATGCTATATGTTTGACATAATTAATAAAAATTGCGGTTTTTTACTCCGTGGAGCAAATTTCAAAAAGAACCTATTTACAAAAAACAGTATAACATGTTTAGTATGATGGTTAATATGGAGTATGTCTCCCGGACGATGCAATACAGGCCTTACAACGCCTAGCCATGCTGAGTATCAAATTATCAATCTGATCTTGGGAATATTACACCACTCATCATGACCTGCCCTCCGAAGTTCCGGTTGACAGGTGGGAGGGTGTTGGCGGGCTGTAATTTGTCGGCCAAGCATATCCCACAAATGCTCTATTGGATTCAAGTCCGGTGAGTATGCTGGCCAATCCATACGGGTGATATCCTTCAATTGAAGGCATTCGTCTACAATGTTTGCACGGTGAGGACGGGCGTTGTCATCCATAAACAGAAATTCAGCACCCATGGCGCCCCGAAACAAACGTACATGTTGTTCCAGAATGACATCCCGATAGATGTGACCTGCCATCGTTACACTCTGAACATGCAGGTCAGTTCTGGAACCAAGAATAATTCCCTCCCCAAACGAGCCATCCTGCACCACCGTAACGGTGTCGTTCAATGGTGTTCTCTTGGTGGTAACGGGTACCTGGCGCTCTGCATACAGAAAGTCCGGAGAGAATCAGACTGCAAACTAAACCTGGACTCGTCGGAAAACATCACACCAGACCACTGTTGCTGTGTCCACAATGCATGCTCTCTACTCGAGGTTAATCGTAGGCGACAGTGAGTTGCGGTAAGTGGAACACATCTGACAGGCCTACAAGGATATAGACCAATGTGCTCTAAGCGTCTGTACACGGTCTGCCTTGAAACTGTCGTACCGGTAGCGGAAGAGAGCTGACGAGACAGGTCTGATGCTGTGCTCCGTCTGTTTATTTTGGCAGTAAATGCTAAATACCGGTTCTCATTCGGTTTTGTAACTCGGGGGCGACCTATGCTGTAACATCTACTCACATTACCATCATCTTGGAATCATTGCCAAAGCCTGGAGATGACACTCTGGGCGATTGCAAGTTCCTGAGATACTTTCAGCTGGGTACGGCCACATTCCAGTCGTCCGATAATTCTACCACGTAATAAATCATCCAAATGCTTCCTTTGTGCCATAACTATGCGGTTATTGCACTGAAAGGCTTTTAAAGCGCTTGTGAACAATTTTACTTCTTTTGCCACCATTCCTTATATACCCCTCTCTTGCACTCTCGTCATTGTGACGTACTATCCGCGCCATCTGGTGGTTTCCTGTAATTTGTATATTCTTCTTCAAGATGTGTGATAATTCTACTGGTGGGTTCAAGTCGGAGTACAATTTTTGTTTCGATGGAACCCCGGACTCATGAAATCAGTAGTTAAAGGGAAAAGTATCTTATCATTAAAGTTGCAGTTCTTTATACAGTTAACCCTATAGAATTTTCCACAATTATTTTTTATGCAGGCCCTTTTCTTCACAAAATTCTAAAAAAAATTTTTATGTTTATTCTCCTGAAACCTTTTTTTTTTTTTTTTTTCGATAATAATTTTGACAAAAAAAAAGTAGAAAATATTGATTACATTGAAAATTCTCTGCAGTCAAAATATATTAGTAAAAATAATAAAATTTACAAGCCAAATTTTAAAAAAAACCGGAAATTTAATAAAAAAATTTAGTGTTGAATAAGAAAAATTAATAAAAAAACAAATTTTCTTTTATTTTAAATTTAAATTAGAAAACTGAAATCTGCACTGAGCTCTTGTATCACTGCATCAGAGCTCTCGTTGTATCACTGCATCAGAGCTCTCGTTGTATCACTGCATCAGAGCTCTCGTTGTATATTGAGCAATATTATTTCTCAAAGTCATGTAGTAAATCTCATCCATTATTTTACAAAATTCTCGTCCGCACTCGGTACCCATATCAATATTGAAATCACCGGCAATACTATTTTGTAATCACGATTTTTACTGTCCAAGCTCTCGTCAATGGTGTCGGTAATGTCATCGTTGCTCGATCCTGGTTTTGCACATAAAACGAGCACACGTACTTTTGTTTTAAAAGCGACGACCAACACATGAAACCCCAGATCTGCGGCTTGCTGCACTTTTTGGATTGCTCCACGAACCCCTAACCAGGACAAAATCATGTTCACACATGATTATAAAGCAGTGGCTTCAATCATGCTTAGAAGAGTAAACTTTTTCTCTTCTCCGTTCATGACCCCTATACCTAGGCCTACAGGGGTCATGAGCGGAGTCGGGCCCAGGGGTCGGAGAGTCACCTACCAATTAGAAAAGTGAGAGTGGAACATCGATGCTCATCACTCCCATGCTCATAAGTAAAATGCGTGCACGTGTTCAAACTCATGGGCCTTCCCACTTAAAGTCAATCGTTTTTTGTTAAATATTAAGTATTTCAAGGATTTTTATAGGTTATAGGTTTTTCTCATCAATGCCAATTTTATGATGGCGCCGGAATGTGTTGAATCCTTGGTATAGTTTTGTTAAATATTCATCGAAGTATCGAAGTTGACATAAGTGATGGGATCGATGGGCTGCCAAAACAGAAAAGAAGGTTGTAATTTAATTAATTACTATTGTTTACGCAATTATTTTAGAAATTCAATTTTCATTTTTTGTGCAATTCTCCTTAGTTTTAATGTTCCCTTTTTTATGTTTATGAGCTAAATAAATTCATGTGGAATTTCGATTTCGGATACGCTTTCTATTACTGAAATCTTTTCTACTATTTTTTGTATGACCTATTGACTTTTATACATGATTAACTTGAACTCCCCCTAACAAAGGTAAAATCCGGGCTATACATTCATCCCGAACAGTCCATAGAAGGGTGTTGAGGGGACATCAGTGCCTTCCAGGTAAATTTATTAGAGGTAACTGTCCCCATTTGCATGCCGTATTGAAGAAAACCCTGAAAACTTTCACCAGGAGGGCTGATTATCGATGTTAGATGCTTTTTGCGCGTTGTCATATTCGCCATCGGATCTCCTCGTTAATGAAAACAGCAATCCAACTAATGGATTTCAACCTCAGCCCTCTTGCACACAAGCAACTGGGCCACTGGGCCACGACTCTTGCATTCCTATATGATCACTAATTATGAATTAAGATTTTCTTTTAGTGATTCTGTAATCATAGAATAGATACATTATTTGAATCACAGATTGGTTTCCATAGTGACACTATTTTCATCAATAAAGTCAAAATAATTGCAGAAAATGGCGAGGAAAAGGCAGCATCCAAACAAGTGAAATACTGAAAATGCGGCAGCGTTGCCAAGCGAAAAAAAAAAAACCAGGAACCGCATAACTCCGAACTCGCGTGGTCTTTGGTACCACAGGCTTCAGGTTCAAATCCTGGCGGTGGCTTGGATGTTTGCGAGTGGTTCGGAACCCACTTAAACTGTAGGTCCCGGTCTAATTCGCCTAAAGTGCGAACAAAATGACAGTAAAGCGACAAACCAAAATGAACTCGAATAGGTAGATGTAACATAAATAAGGGTATTTATAAAAAAAATAATTTTTAATTCTATTTTTCCATTGAGTCTAAGAAAAAGTATTTATGTCAAAATAAATCATTTAAAATACATTACACTCATCTCTTGTTGATAAAAAATATTATGATGATAGCTATTATATTTCATTCCACTTTCCATCGTAATAAATGCTTTATAAAGAAACTTTTTAACATGTGAAATAAAAACAAATGTTTGGCTGGCAAATATTTTTTCTCAGAATTCTATAATGAGAAGTTTTTAAATAGAATCTAAAATTATAAATAGAAAAAAAAAAATGCTGTTCCTCTTCCTGGTTGTTCAAAAGTACTTTTGGAGCTTCTTGTTATAATAACCATTTTACCAATTCGTTAAACATGCACACGATTTCGTCTTTTAGTAATTAATATAATTTAAAACTTTTGTGAAGTTTATAATGTAACGAGTTTTTTTTTTATTCGTTCAAGAGAAATTCCATGCGTTCAGTTCATATTTAAAAGTCAAATTACCTGGTTTATTATAATGATGATGATATACTGGCAAATAACACGAAATCTTATTTTAAAAAAGTATTTTTCAACTAGACATTACAGAGAAAGAGAAGTTTCCTTTTTTTCAAGTAAATTATCCTTTAATTTATACATGCATACAATGGAGGTATTGAATTGTCATAATAATCAGTTTAAAAATATATAATTGTCAATGATAAAATTGAATAATTTTAATTTTAAGAAAACTTTCCTGTAACTATCTAAAAGCAAATATCTTGGAAAAATGCATACAGAAATAAAGAGGACAGTGTTTGCTTAAGTCTGAAGAATGAAGAAAGGGTGAATCACACTTTTGAAAAGGTCAGGTTCGAGGGCTGTTTGCGAAGGGGTTTAGGAATTTTTAGAAATTTTAGAAGTACAAAATCACGTTTCAGTTCAAAATCATTTAATTGCACGCACGGAAAATTCATTAAGGCATTTGGCCAGATAATTGAAAAACCTGTCAGGAAAAAGTTCAACTTGAAGTAGCTGTTTGAAAGGAGATGACAAAAAAGGAAAAAAATTTACATAAAGACAATAACCCTTTCTGTGATACGTAAGAAAATGGGTTAAATCTATGAAATTATTTATGTTATCGTTCAAAGAAACGACGCTTTTCAAGTTTTCAGTCCATTATTGCCAAAGAATTCATTTCCTTAGAATATATACAAAAATACTTTAATCTGCAAAAGTTTTAAAGCGTTTTTGTACTTAACAAAAATATAGACAGACAGACTAGAATACACAGGATAAAGTTAATATTGTTTCTGTGTAAGGGTCAAAGTACAAATAATTCTTTTATTAAAATATCAACATTAATTCCAAAGTACTAAAGTAGGGGTGGCGAATCCAAACGTTCTTGCGGGCCACTTTGGAAATGCATCCTAACTCCGCGGGCCACATATAAAATTATATATCCCCCTATTAGATTTAGAACCACTATATACATCTTTTTTGGAGTGAAAAATTGAAACATAATAAATTATTATTTTTGTGTTTACTATTATTCCTACATGTAAACATAATAATAATGATGATTCTAAACTCGCATTGTAAAGACATATATAAAAATGAAATATAAAAAAAGTATATAAAAATAAATGACATAAAAAAAAATCATTAAAAAATATTTTTACTAGTGCGATATTTGTTTCTCTATTCTTTCACATAACTATTGCAAATCGATGCGCGCATCATGAGTTAGCAGAGTATAATTTAATTATTCTGCGGACCCGTAACTGTAAACTCATCCATAAAACAGGCAATGTCATATGTTTGCAAGAATATTATTTTAAAATCAAAGTTAATTTCTCCTCATAATTTCGACAGTTCATTTTGAATAGATGGATGCACACATAATGCATTTTTAAGACATTGGGTTTCACTACTTTTGGCCATCATAAAATAAATATATTTTGTAAAAGTGTGATAAATCTCTCAGGCCGGAAAAATATTCAAGGAGGGTTGTGGGTGGCCCTGTACTAAAATATAAATTATTTTTAATGATCAGGGAGTGTTGTGTTGTTGTTGTGTTTTTCAATACCGTCCAATTTGTGCTCAGTTCATTCATCATTGGGGCAGAGGAAATGTGAGGATCTCTGTATTACACAGTGAAGTTGAACATTCTTCTCGGTTTTGTCACTATTGTCTCGAGTCCTTACCTTCGAGTGTCTCTTTTCAGTTGTGTTTGTTAATTTTCGTAAACCTTTCTCCAAAATCCCTTCATTCCCTTTTTTTAATCGTACTAATGGATGAATTTTGCCTCGAAAAATAAAACCAGATGATAGCATCAAGCTATGTCCTTCAATGTGACAAGTCTGAACAAAATCTTACCTCTTCGAAATGGATTTCCAGACAATGGCAATTTTATGGCAATCAGTTCCCTTAGCAACCTCTGTCCTTAACACAACTTGGCGGGTAGAGTTCTCGGTATGGGCAGATATGTAAGGATATAAAATGTTGCGTTTATTGATGATAATATCGTGTAAACCTAAAAACTAGAAAATCATATAAGAAGGTTAGTTGTTTTGCATTAAACACTTTTGCGAAATTGCGCTTCTTGGTGCCAATATAATTTGGAACTTTCAGAAAGGACATTATAGATTAGCAATAAAATAGAGAACGCACCCCAATTCAGAACAGAAAGTTGGGGCAAACACTTCTCGTTCTTTTGGTACTAGATTTGGCGCTGCATCGCCGCTTGGGCCTTTCCTCTTTTCTTTGCACGCATTTATTATTCAATTATTGAAAATTCATTTACGCATTACAATATTCTCAAAAATTAAATATTGAGTGAATTTAAATGGGATAACAAAAAAATATTTTTTTAATATTGTGTATTTCATATAAATTTTGAATGAAAATAATTTTTCTAAATCAAATCCAATTACATAAAAAAAAAATTATATATTTTATATTAATATTCATATGCATATTAATCAATAATATACAATGACATGCAAGTAAGTTCTACTTCAAAAAAAAAATTAATAAAGAACAGTAAGATACACTTAATTAATTATACAAATTAATATGCAATAAAAATTAAGACAGTTTGCATAATTTTTTTTTTAAATGTACAAAATATCAAAAATATTTTTGTTTAATAAAAAATATTTTATTAATATTAAACAAATATTAAAATGTATTTATTAATAAAAAGTTATATTAAATTAATTATTAATAAAATTAATTATTATTTTATTATTATTTATTTATTTATTATTATTAAATTAATTATTTATTAATTATATTTATTTAATACAAATTATTTTTATTTAGAAAAATATTCAGCAAAATTAAATATGCGTTTATTTATAGCTGAAAAGAAAAGGAGACATTTCTTTTGAAAATCATTGTGGAATAGAGGACTTTTTCTTCCCTTCGCGGCAACTGTATAGATAGTTGGCAAAAAGCTACGATTGCATATGTTAAACAAATCCCGTACAAATACATGGCAGAAGAACCAAGCATGTTCTAAAAGCATAGTGACGATTGTGAAAGTCACGTGACAGTTGTGTGGATCTCAAACTGGCAACACCTATCCGCACTCTATTTTCGTATTACTCTGTGGGTGGCATGTCCCTCCTCCTTTGAATTCAATGGATAGATGTTATCGTGATCATAATTCTTTTCGAACCGAGTACTCTTTTTGCCGAAATCCAAAGTCACTGAGCTCCTAATTATACATATCAGGGTCCCAAACCACACATAGTACTTTTTGCATTCCATAATATGTTTTATAAAAACGCACTGTTGGAAAAAAAAAATCAATGCCTTTTTTGTAAATATAAATTTTTATTGCTGATATAATTGTAAAAGAAGCAATTTGTAACCACGATGACTATAATTTTAAACATATTACAAAATTGAAGCAATCAATTTTTTTCTAACAATTTCCTAAATAATCTTCATTTAACACATGACACATTGAAAAAAAAAAATCGATTACCTTCTACAATAATCGATCAACGTCACCTAAATTACCCGTTCAAATGCTGTTTATATTTCTCGACGCTTTGATAAATCAAATAAATTACTAAAAATAACCATACAAAACAAACCAGAAATGACGACAGAATATCAACCGCATCAAACGAGTAAATTCCTTTTCTTTTTTGTTGTTGTTGTTATTATTTTTTCGATTCTCACAATGCGTCAATCCACACTTTCAAAATGAAATTCCAAAATGGATAAACGACTCAATTCAAAATTCGTGCTGGCAATCACCGGTCGAACAAACAACCAAGGGGGAAGAAAAAAAAAAAATCCAGAATCAAGATATTTGATTGGAGCTGGATTATAAAAATTTTAACCGAAGGAGAGTTAAAAAAAGGAAGAAAAAAAAAAAAAAAGAATTTGATAACCTTTTTAGCACCGTTAAAAAGGAGCTATGGGTCAAGTGAGGTCAACATTTTTTTTCGCCTGCCACGTTTTGAAGATGTCTTAAAAGGAGTTTATGAAACATCCAGCAAAAGACTGACTGACAATGGCGAACGCTACTGAACGTCTAGACTTCACACTGGAAGAATAATCTGGTGTCAGAAAATAAAATATTTTCCATAACAGGTAGTTAAGTATTCCGGTCAGGTTGTGAGGTTTGAATCGAACTGCTGATTGCTTCATGGTAAAAAAAAAAATTTTTTTGCTTCGTTTCATCTGACTATGGAATACTCCGTCAAGGTGCTGTTTGCGTGCCTTCTCTTATTTTTTTTTTCTTTTTCAAAAGCTTTGTCTTTTGAAAACAGGTTGGTATTATTATAAATCTTCTGAAATTGCGAGAGGTATCGTGCAACAATTAATAAACTTTGGAAACGTAGCATATGTAACCCTTTGAATCACGAATTCGTTTGAGATTCTGGCGCGTAGGTCGAAACCAATTGATAACTAATGAAATCTAGACCTCAGGGCGGGACGCCGATTGTGAACAGATCTACTGAAACCTTAACTGAAATGATAACGAATCGAACAGCGTGCTGAATGACAAAGGCTTCACTTGACTGAAGAAGAAAGTAAGCAAGACACACTACAAACTTGTGCACAAAAAAAAGAGAGGAGTTAAAAATAAAATGTCGAAATTAATTTACTGTGCAGCTGGAAAAATGAATAAATTTCTTTATTTGCTAGTCCGTGAAAATTTTTTCTTTTCTCGTCCGAGCAATATTCCATTTCATCTTTTACATTTTTTCATCTAATAATGATCATGTTGTAATTAAATTTAACATAAAATATTTTATCATTTGCAATTGAAAACTTCATTTTAAATGTATAGAAACCGAAATAGCTTAATTTCGATTCTTCACTGTTAAAATAAAGTTTTAAATATAGTTATTACAAACATAATTTAAAATTCTGATTCACTGTAAATATTGAGATTTAAAGGACTCTCGTTAAGTCTAATTAGTGTTTAAAAATGTATCATAATGGCAAATGGAAAGACAGATAAGTAGAATTTATTATAAAAGAGACGAATATACTTAAGTACATTGAATTAAAATTTAATTTAGCTTAATACATCTCTAATAGTTGGCTGTAGAACAGTATTCGATTTCTTGCCTGTAGCACATCAATGATCCTCTGCCTTAGATGAATCATGTGCCTTTCGTTACCTTTGTTAGATTCGCGAAATTTTGAGATAATTCCATAGATAAAAATCAAGAGGCATCTGTTGTTATGCTACAGATATCGAGCAAAGTTATGGACCATGGAAAAGGTATTGTCATCATCGATGAGGGCAGTAAACATGACAAGAAATCGAATACTATCTTGATGTGCTTTGTGTAATTCATAGTGCCCATATAATTAAATGAGGCAAATATATATATATATATATATATACCATCACTGCTTAGTTCCTTCGAGTTAATACAGGATTACAAGATACCGCCCATATTTAATACCATTGAGATTTTGTGGAAGATTGTGTCCAAAAGATGTCTGAATTCTAATTTTCAGGAATTGAAATAACATATCAAAACTGCTTGACGCTATCATAAATCCTCAAATAACTGCCAACGTATACCATGAAATCGAGTGATGCCAGCAAGGAATTTAGTAGACATTGAGAACTATGTCTAAAGTTAACCTTTCGTATAATGAGACTACATAAAGAAGCTGAATAGTAGAGAACATCCATTTAAGATTTTATATTTATGTATATTCATATACATTATAATGATTTTTTCATCTGATTTCAAAAACATTATTAATTAATGTAATATTAATGACCGAAATATTCTATTAAAAGAATAATATGTTCGATGTCATCCCTTATTTAAGGAATGTTGAAATATTCTATTAAAAGAATTATGTTCGATGTCATCCCTTATTTAAGGAATGTTGTTCTCCTACACTATGCAACATTAAGAGATCTTGATTTTAACTGAATATCTCTAGAAGTACTGTCATATTGTAATGAAATTACGTATATGCATAGATAGATATAACAAAAAATAGCATTACAACATTTATGGTAAACATGATTGAATGTGTCTAAAAATCTTTAGCAGTGAAGGTTAAAAACAGGACTTGAAATAGTCTATAATAAGTTGTTTAATAGGGTTGTATTCCCCCACTTACAATTATAATGGGTCGGCAAGAAAGTAATTTTCGATTTAAGCTATGTTTTTAAATGATGAAAATAGAAAGATCTTTCTTTGCAAACCCAACACAATTCTCACGACTTGAGTTCTTACTGGAAATCTGGCAGATTATGAATTCCATTTGGCAGTCGGTTTAACTTCGCAAGTAACGTTATTTTTAGGCATTGGGTTGTTTTGGGAAGTAGAAGGCGAGTTGCAGTATCTCTCCTTGGAGTGCCGTTATAAGGTATGAGATCTAATGGCTAATCCATTTTACGAAAATCTTCTTTTTTTTAGAAATTCGTCAATAGATTATTTATATAAGAACATGCGATGTAAATCATTTAGATGAAATCCGACCGATTGAAAAGCGAGCATAAGAGTTACAAGATATCATCGCTATGTTTCACAGCCTTTGATCAATATGAACAACATGATGTCTTCCACATGTTGTCGGCTCAGACAATTGAACCTTCACTGTCACAGTGGCTTTTTAATTTAGGGGAACATAGGTAGTGGGTCCCTGGTTCTCTTCAGGTGAGCATACTTCGAGAATAAGTGATTAAACTGATCAGTGATATACTAGTGAATAGTCTCTGGTCAAAATTTGATATTTTCTTCATCATGCTAAAACAGGATCTCAGACGCTCAAAAATAGTAGGAAGCAAACAATAGATTTCCTTGCGAATAGATCTCTGTGCTGTAGCCTTCTGGAGAAGGCAACCGCTACTGAATGCATAATATCACAAGATATCTGAGAAGCTCTGTTACGCCTTGCTGCAATGGAGAAATATCGATCTTCATTGGCCGCTGTGGTTCTTGTGCTACCTTATCGAGGGCTTTCTATCAGCAGATCCAGTATCCTTAAGTTTCCATAAATAGAGAAATGGTGTTGAACATTACATTTAGCAATCTGCACTTGAGACTGTGCTGTTTCTAGCTACTTTCCCCACCTCATTGCGTTACTAAATGTTGATGGTCTCTCATTTTTAAACGTAACCTTTGAATTTCACCGATTGTTTCAAAAACCACCACAAAATTCTCTAAGTGTGTGATTTTACAAAGTATTGAAATTGTCACATTGATTTATAAAGCTTATTTCTCTATGTGATATAAGATTTTTTTTTTTTTTTTCTTAAATGCGGTGTTATAATTTTTTTTTTTTTTTTTAATTTCAGATAAGCACAATCTTATATTTCTCAACTAAATGATCAGAATTACAAATTAACCCAAAAATCGTATAAATATTAAGTAAGCAATTTCAACAGAAAAATTATTACTGAAATAAAATCTTTTACATTTATTTATTATTATATTCAACTAACTTACTTGACGCTTACAGTGGATAAAAAAGGATTGGCAATTGCCTATAAATGATCATATTTGCTAACAAAGTATGTTTACAAATTTTATTTTAACATAGCGAGTACAGAAGGAGAAAAGGCAAACAGATATAACGAAATTTTCATTTAAATATTTTTTAGTCAAAATCTACGAGAAAATCCAAAATTTATATGATAAAAAAAGTATTGGCAAAATTATGAAATTGACAAAATTATGAGCGAAAACAAAATCAGTATATGTGTATGCATACCTTCTGCATCTATAACAGCTTGTAATCTATTTCTCATAGAGGAAACTAAGGTCTTTGTTGTACTGTTGGAAATTTTTGTGCAGCTCTTGCAAGAGTAAACGTTTGAGGTCGTCTTTACTTGAAATTTTATGTTTCTTGATTTCTAGATCCAGTAGGTGCCATAAATTTTCAATTGGATTGATGTCAGGCGATTGAGGTGGGGTTTTAAATTGGCGAGGAGCATTGTAGAGTAGCCATTCACGGGTGAGATTCGCTATATGCTGGGGGTCATTGTCTTGTTGAAAAACGAATGATGTTCCCAAGCTAAGATTTTGGGCACTGATTTTTAAGTTATGGTGCAAAATGTCAATGTATGTACGTGCTGTCATAATACCATCAATAAAATCAATAAATTCCATTAGCTGCCATACAGCCCCAAACTAAGACGCTGCCTCCACCATGTTTTACAATAGCAGTTAAATGTTGCTTTTTCCAATTCAGTATTTGGCCTCCTCCACACATATCGTCGTCCATCACTGCCGAAAATATTAAACTTTGATTCGTTGGAAAAAATAACTGTGTTCCAAAACTCTTCAGATAAATCAACGTGGGATTTTTGCGAAATCTAACCTCTTTCTCCTATTTATTTCAGAGATGAATGATTTCTTTCTAGTTGCCCTTCCATAATAACTTCTCTCGTGTAAAACATTCCGTACAGTCTGTACGCTGAAAGTCTTTGCGAAGTGAAAGCAACATCTCTAGCTATCTGGGGTGCACTTATTTTAGGGTTTTTCTTAACCTTGTTAATAATGACACGTTCTTCTCTTGTAGAAAATATTCGAGGTCGTCCACTTCTAGTCTTATTTTCCGTTGATCCTGTTTCCTTGGACTTTTTTACAACACTTCTGACAGTAAATAAACTTATATTGAACTGCACTCCTGTAGCACGATAAGTTAAACCTTCATTTCTGAGCCTAATAATCGTGTTTTTTTAACACTAACGTCCAACTCCTTCGATTTCGAAGTCATTTTACTGCAGTAATCGCAAAATAATGCATAGACACTTTTGGAGTAGTTTTGCAGACTTTATACCGGTAGAGTTTCTTATCAGTCGAAACACGTGACTTCAATGTAACAAAATTTGCATAGCAGTTAAAACTTTGCCAATACTTTTTTGGCATGCAAATTTTCGTTTTTGAAAGAAAAAAATCGTAGAAAATGCAAATTAAAATAAAATTTTTACTATTTTTATATATTTAAGATGTCTTGTATTTAATTACGACAGCTAAAATTGCATAACATTTTATTTATTTGTCAATATGAATAAATTAAAGCAATTGCCAATACTTTTTTACCCACTGTATATTACTGTAAATTGAGTAGGCTCTAATCCGGTTTTTTATGTCTCTAAATATTCAAAGTTGTACCATAAGATATTTAAGTTTTTCGATGTACGTGTATTATTAGTTATAGTTTAAACCCAACATTATAGTTTAATGACTCCTCTTTTTTCTCTTTAAAATATGAATTATCCATATATTAATTCTTGACATTCAAATCAGCAATTAATTGATTTGTAGTATTTAAATTTTAATTCCTTTAGAAAGTGAAGGAATTGAAAAAGAAAACGTGAATGGGAATCACTTACCAAAAAACGTGAAAGTTCACTCCCTTCAGAACAAAAGATCGAAATGAAAATGAAATGAGCTTCATGGTTCATCATGAAGATGAGCCGTGAAAAAGGATGGGTGTGTCATAAGTTCGAAAAATTTAAAAAATGATACAAACACTAAGGTATCGCTACGGCTACTTATTGATCAACAACAAAGGTGGCTAAAAACAGAAGCAGGTTTTGTGGTGTGGAGCAAGCAGCTCAAGTGGTGAATATGGGTATTAAAGATACCAGGAGCCTATGAAACAAAGGGAGACTCAAGCAACGACGACTGTATTGAAGAGTCGGCAGAAAAATAAACAACTAAACAGTCATCAAAAATTTTTGGAATGGTTGAAAATTACTAAGGTCATATCACGGAAGTTGAACACAACATAGAAAGCAACTTTACAATTAGTCGTACGATAAGCAATGGAGTTCATGAATTTAAGGAGGGACGGAGAAAAAAAAAAAAGAAAATGAAAAGACGATGATAGTGCAATTTTTAGGGAATAAAAAAAATTTCTTCATATATATTTATCTTTAGTAAAGACATTTTAATTTCTTAATATTAATCTTCTTAATTTTAATCTTTGATATGTCTTCAGTTCCTTGATTATTCAGTTTCAGTCTAAAAAATCCGTTGAACTGATTATCCGTAATGTACTAGGTACTGCTGTATATTCTCGATATATGTATCTTTAGATGTACGCATGCTGCATTGTATCTTTAGTTTAGACCGATTTTAAACAATCTGTAAATTATGTGGAACTGATTATCCTGATTTGCGAGGTACTCTTGCATGTTCTAGATATATGTTTTTTTTAGGTATATGTATGCTACGTGTATGTATCATTAGTTCCTGGATTAGTCTGATTCTAAACTGTCCGAGAAATCTGTGGAACTGAGTGAGTATGCTTATTATGAGAGGTACTACTGTGTGTTCTAGTAAATAAAATTCCTTTACATAATACTGAAAGGGTTATTTAAAAATGCTTTTATATAATATTAAAGCACCTCTTTTATTTTAAACCTAACTTCATATTTCAATTAATTTTATTTAAATACCAATATCTATTTAATTTTCAATGATTTTTTTTAGATTTTCAAACACATTGCAAATTAGTATTTCTTTAAGTAATATCTATAAATAAAAAGAATAATATCTAAGCATACCAATGATTCTCCGTTTCTGATACATAAACAACAGTTATTGAAATTAATTATTTAATTGAAAAAATTAAAAATTATTTCACAAATACAATACAACGTTTGCTATCGTAGGAAAATTATGAAATGATAACAGTTCAACCATATATATAAATTAACATAATAGCAATGAATTTCTTTTTAATTATAATTTCGGCTAGAGTACTAAGAATGATATTTTTTTCTTTTGGAACTGAATCTATTTCAATCCAAGTGTTGCGTAAGCGCAATTTTCGCCATAATACTCCATTCTGTGAACCCCAGCTCTGCAAGGTACTATTTTAATCCATTGTGCTTATTGCAAAACCCTTCATCTCAGAAATAACGCCTAGCGGAGCAGGGATATATGAAAGAAAAGAAGAAGAAAAAAAGTGTGAAAGATTTGGAACAAATCCTGCAAGAGGGCAAAAAACAGCGTCTCGAAGACAAATTATCAAGTCTTACTCCTTCGGATCTGCCAATGCCAACGCTGTCAGAGAACTGTCAGAAAAGGATCACTTGTTGGAATTCTCTTCTCGTGTGGGGGTGGCGCTTGACTTGGTGGGTAACTTTTCAATCCGCGCATTCAAGGAATTGTCTGGTCGCGGAGGTATTATTGCGTTGATGCCGAGAAACCCTGTTATTGCATTACAAAGGCGAGTTTGATGGTATTTTACTAAGGTTCAAATTAAATTAACACATTGCTTTGTTCGTCAACAATGGTGTGGTTTCAAGGAGGTTTCCCCGTGTCAATAAGTGGCTCTTAAATGGGGCACATTTCGCTTTCGGTGCCTTGGACAATAAAACGAGTGCCTTGAAGGGTCAAATAATACGTTGGAACTAGGCATTTGCGTATAAAAAAAAAACTCTTAATAGTTTGAATATCCTTCAATTAAAATAAATAAGTTGCCAGCAGTTCATGCGAAAAAAATAATAATGAATAATAGAAATGGTAAAGTTGATGAATTCAGTGGGATTTATAACTACATCAGCCGAATGATGACCAATAAAAGTAACGAGAGAATAATGATAGGTAAAATAATGTTTTATAAATCATTCAAGTATTAAGTAGGCCATGAATATATCGAGGCATGCATTAATTGATTTGTTAAACAGGCCATGGTTATGGTCATACTCCTTGGGAATCAAAGCATGAATTTTTCGAACGAGACACTCTAATCCGTCATTATTTAACAAACATTATGTATTTAATCATTTGCATGATACCGAAAAAATTCGAAAATGGTTGTTTTAAGGAATAATCAAGCTAAAATAATAAAGAACTTTCAAAATGATGAATTTACAAATCGATCTAATTGACTACTACCATGAAACTTTATATGCCCAATATTAAAAATTTAAAAAAAAATTTTAAAAACTTACTGAAAAATGAATTATCAATATAATAGTATTCAATCAAAATCAGAAGTATAGTCAATTATTAATAGTATTCAATCAAATCAAATCATTTTTATGTGCAAATTTAAAAATATTTTTGAGGGACGAAACAGGGTTTTATTATTAACGAATTTCCATTTATTTGTATCCATCACATATTACCAAGCAATTAAACATTTAATTATTTTCAAGTAATATAAATGGAAAATTGTAAAGACTAGGGATACTTGAGTCACCTCTATTTTCTTAACAATAGATCAACTGTCCAAAGTTGGCAACATGTTAACATTTTTATAGTTCTGCACATGCGAATAAGAAATCACATGAATGTGTGCCATTGTGAAAATGGACTCATCAATAGTAACACACACACACACACACACACATATATATATATATATATATATATATATATATATATATATTATTTTTATTTTTAGCTGCATTAGTATAGGTTAATTTAATGAGTTTGATCTCAGTTACATTTTGAGTCAAGAGTAATTCAAAAAGCTACAGGCTTTATTTAGTAACAGCCTGCTAAGCAAAACGATAGGAGCGGTGATATATGATCCATGGTTCAATCATCTCTACTAGGAAAATAGATGTATAGATTATGATTTCTTTACAATAGATGTATTATGGGATTGATTTCTTTACAATGTTACCTTTATTTAAAGAATATTTAAAGGAGGAACTTTCATATATACAGAAAAAAGGTGTGTTTTATAACAGACCTTGAAAAATAAAAATTTTCTCATTATCAATTTTAATGCATGTTTTATGTTCATAATTTTTGGTTTAAAATATGTACAAAATCTTTTTGTGCGTGTATGATGAATGTTTTCCAAATACAAAATTGTTGTATTGACAATTATTTGTTCACTTACACTAACTTGTGTACGAATTTAATTATTTGTAAAGCAGGATGATTTAAATTTAAATTTTCATGTGGGTCTCGATCAGTAATCAGTAAATAAAATCTAATCGTATACACATAAATTTGTAATAATAAGAATAGCTATATAATATATCTATTATAGCTTATTATATAATATAATATAATATAATAATAATATATGTCATATAATATATCTATAAACTGGAATTATATAAGTACATAAAAATCTAATTTAGAATGTTTGTTTTTATCCAATTTCTAAATTTTTTTCTTTTAAAGCCTTCATAATAATTTAAGTATTTTATCTATAACGTATTATATTAACATTTTATTTCACAATTTTTAAAAATTTTCAGCAATTTATATCCTTCGACCTTTTCTGCAGCACCATGTAAAACATGTTGTTTTAGTAGATATTTTTAATGCTGGCCCAAACATGTCTTCACCATTGGCTCCTGTATCCCTCTGATGAGCTACAATGTAAGCAAAAAAAGTAAAACTTTTATTACACCAAGAAAATGGTCAAACCAAAATTTTTTCAATTAATTTTAGAAGGAAAAAAAATTTCCATTACAATAGTATTTGTTGCTGAAAGAAAGTATGAAATTTTTATAAAAATTGAAATTTAAAAATGGGCTTAAATATTTATATCTTCCCCAACCGCTTTGTTAAAATAATAATGGGCATTCAAAGGATGAATTGTCAAATTAGCATGAAAAGCATGAAATTTGATATGCTTACTATTTAAAAAAAAAAATTATATAAAAATTGTATTATCGTTACAAGAAATATTCGACCAAAAACACGTCAAGGGAATTTTTTGCACAACATTTTAAAATAAAACTTATCAACAAATTTCTATTAATCTGTGTTATTATTTTTTAATAAATTCATTTTAATTATTGTATGAAAATGGAACATTCTGAATAAATGTTTTACCTTATAAATTATTTAAATAAATTTTCCTTTCCATAATGGATATTCTAAGTATGACTTAAAGTTTTAGCCTTAGTTTGCATGTTAAAAAATAAATTAAAAAAAAATAAACTCATGTTTGTGAAAATTGCAACACCATAAAGGACTTACACGAGTGAGCTGAAATTTTCAGGAAATGCAAATTAGCGCAGGATATGCAAATGATTAGAATTTCAAATCCGTAGCGCTTGCGTATGCTGAGCAGCGCCCTCTGAACGGCGGATGGATCCGAATAAATAGACGGCTGTAGCGATGCGTGTATGGTTATCGGTGGTTATCTGCTAGTGGTAAACGTTAGCTCAATCGTTACTCATGCCTCTTCGACGAAAGAGAGCGCTATTTGAACAACTTACAGAGTTTGAACGGGGAGAATCATCGGCCTTCGTGAAGCTGGATTGTCTTATCGTGCAGTAGCCGCTCGTGTGCAGCGTAACAGCAGCACAGTCATACGTCTTTGGAAGCCGTGGACGGCGAGTGTCGGACAACTCGGAAATCCGGGAGTGGACCCCGAAATATGACGTCAGCTCGCGATGATAGACACCTGGTCCGCATGGCGCTGGCGGACCGTACAGCTTCCTTTAGACAATTGGCAGAACGGTGGTCAATAGCTACAGGTGTTTCATTGTGTGCTTCATCAATTCGTAGACGTCTGCTGCAGCGTGGACAGCGCGCAAGGACTCCTTTATACAGGATCCCTCTCACGCTAAATCATCGCCGCCTGCGGCTACAATGGGCCGCTCAGCATAGAGACTGGCGTGCTGATTGGCAGCATGTCATGTTTTCTGACGAATCCCACTTTAATTTGTGGTACCATGATGGCCGCATTCGTGTCAGACGCTATGCCGGTGAACGCCACCTTCTGGAGTGCATTACCGAACGCCACAGTGGGCGAACACCCGGAGTTATGGTCTGGGGTGCCATAGCATATCATGGACGATCTCAATTGCTAAGAATTGTGGGCAATCTGAACAGCAACCGGTACATCAGTGAAGTTCTACAGCCCCAAGCTGTTCTCTTCCTTTAAAGCTTGCCAGGCGCTGTATTTCAACAGGACAATGCCCGCCCTCATATAGATAGGACTTTTCAATCCTTCTTTGCAACGCGGCAGGTACAGCTTCTTCCTTTGCCTGCGTATTCCCCGGATATGTCGCCGATTGAACATGTGTGGGATTTCGTTGGTCGGCGTCTCGTTAGTGATCCTCGTCCTGTTGCTTCTGCAGACGAACTTTGGGTGCGCATACAAACAATATGGAATGCTCTTCCTCAGGCAGACATTCAAAATTTGTTTGACTCCATGCCACGTCGTGTAGCAGCACTTATTGCGGCGCGTGGTGGCTACAGAAAATACTGATTCCGATCTCTTGTTATTGTTTATTTGCTTTGAACATTTAATCATTTAGTTGTACCACTACCACTCAACTGTGTATTAAATTTCATTCAATTATGACGATTTCTTCATGGTGTTGCAATTTTCACAAACATGAGTATATTTATGCATACGTGTTTGAGATGATTTTAGTTTTATAAAGACTCATGTTTATTTAGTAACAAATAACATGTGTCAACTATGTAAATATAATATTATTATAAATTATTATAAATTACTAAATCCTGTTTATTTAGTAATTTATTTACTTATTATATATTACATTTACATAGTTGAGTTACTTAATAAAATTCACTAAAAATTGCTATCAAAGTTTTATATGTTATATTTAATGAAATTAATGATTTTTTATTATGTTCTGTTAATGGAAATAATATTTCTAACTAAAATTAATTTGTTTGAAACAATGTAGTGAAAATTAAATTAAAAAGTAATGAAATTAAATTAGCAAACTTTATTAATGAATTCATTTAAATCCTCAAATTTTAAACGATAGGATGTTTTCTTATAATAATAAAATAAAATAATTTGCATAAAATTAGGTGAACAAACAAAAAAAAAACTTTGTTAAATTTTAGAATAATATATTAGAATTATAAAAATAATACTAATTTTATTGGATGTTAACACTGAATGAAAACATTATTATTAAATTGATAATTTTTTTTTTTTTTTTAAATTTATATATCTGAATTTTATTCTATATACTTTTTCACTTTTGATCTAAATTTATACATTATGGTCAATATTAATTATTGCATAATAGCACTGTTGTTATTATGTGTATTATTACTTGACTGGTGAAAATCAAAATAATATAATATAAACTAATAGACACATAAAGCGGAAATTAATTACACTCTAAATTATGAATAAATAAAATATAAGAACTTTAGCAAAAATCAAAAATCAGTTTTAATTATATGAAAATTTAATGTCCTGCTAATAGGATACCTATAACCAGGACATTAAATTTTCATATAATTAAAACTGATTTTTGATTTTTTAAATGGCTAGAGATATTTCTTTAAATCTTCAGGTTCGAATCCTGGCGGTAGCATGGATGTTTGTTGTTGGTTCGGAATCCACTTTAAGCTGTAGGTGCCAGTCTGTTTAGCCTAAGGTGACCGTAGAGCGACAAGTCAAACCAAACTAGGTTTTTTCATATATGATTTTGTAATGCATCCAACATACCAAGATCTTTTAACAGCTACAAATTGAACAGAAAATAAAAAAAAAAAAAAATCTAAATATTTCTCTGCTAGAAGTTTTGAAGCATTTCATGATGGTGGTTCTCAAACAGTCGATAAAACGACTTACCCTAAAACATTTAAAAAGTAAATAAACACTTGAAATAGGGGGAAAACTATCTTAAATTATTATTATTGAAATTATGTCTTTTTTATTAGGTTGATTTCAATATAATTTTTTTCGAAATTTCAATTTTTTAGAGGGGCATCTCACAAGATAAACAAAATTCTAATTGAAAAACCTGTTCTTGATATCATAAACAAACAAGTATTATAAAACAAATTTTTTTAAAGTCAATTCCTACTTTTTTTTTTCACTATATTGTAGAAAGTCCTTTATAAATAATTTTCATTCATTTTTTAAAGTTTATATGGCGCCATCTATCGATAGATATATGCAACTTAAATCTAAGAAAAATTAAAATTAATTAATTAAATTTAATGAATGAATTAATATTTGATAAAAACTGTATTCACATCCAGTGTCATCCATTACAAGTTCAAAAAAAATCTATTTGAACTTGAGTGGATGAACAAGAAGTATTTTATGAACGATTGAAAATTTGAGCAAGATATATATAGGGAGAGTGTGAGCTAATAGAAGGAATTGAAAAAGCGAATAATTACAACCACTATGATGATAATAAGAATACAAAATAATCCCAATACACATTTTCATGCAAACCCTTCACTGTGCGAAAACTGACGCAAAAATAACGAAATTAAATCAGAATTCTTTAATGATAATTCATTGACCTCCAGAAAAGAGCAATTAATTCATCAGTTAACCGTAGAAATTGATAAAGCGTGATTCGCGACGCCCTCCGACGTCATTAACAAAGTGATGCCAAGAAAAAAAAATGGCTTATAAATAAATCAGTGAAATTGTGTGTCGAAAATTCAGATCGTAAAAATAGCATCGAAAGGTATTGAAACGTTCATTCTCCGCACTAATGCTTCTGAGGGGGAAGATATTAGCTGCCGGCGAAAAAAAAATCATTTGAAAAATCTCATTACGTTACACAGACAAATTACGCAAATGATAAATACCTACATCAGATTATACTGCTTTAAAAAAGAAAAAAAAAAGAGAGAGGAGGAAGAAAAGAATATTGGTTTCCTTTGAAGTTTTTTTTATTCTTTTTCTTTTCTTTTTCTTCCTTTTTTTTTTTTAAGTTTGACTATTTTTTCCTCCTTTTTAAGTCAATTTATACTTCTAATAAAGTGAATATAAATTGCAGAAATTGTTTTTGTTCAATTTATGTGAGAATTTTTCTAGTAATTAAAACTCTTTATGTAAAATAGTTTATTAGTTTTGATGAGACTTATGACTGCGCCGCCTTTTTTTTTATTATTATTATTATTGTCGTTTCATTTCCAAGTAAGAAAATAACACGTTATGTTCCTCAAAACCTATAATATTTTAGCATCGCATTTCTAATTTAATTCTTATTTAACAAGTTGATTTAATACATATTTTGCAGAAAATCAAATCTTTGTTTTGATTTTTTTCTAAAATATAATAAAAAAAAAATAATAACAATTTTAGTATAAGCACATTAAATATATAAAATATAAACTGAAAGACTTTCACAAATTTCAATTTGTTATGTGTGAATATACTTTGCTGGACCAATACACATGAGAGTATACCAACGTTCAATAACACAAGAAATTCATGAAGCAATGGGTCAGAATATTTCAACGGGAGTTCTGCACTTTAAGGTTCCGCGGGTTTATTTGGCGATTTTGTCCCTTTCACCAAGTACCTTCCTAAACAAACAAAATGGCTGCTGCGATTACAAAATACTGAGGTTTGGACGATTCCACATGGCACGGAAAAGAGACTTGGCGAAGTCGGAATCTAAAGTGTAGAATCCCTACAAGAGCTATCTAATTCAATAACATCAGGAATATTACAAAATTAAACAAATGTAGAACTTGATGAAGAAGCAATTGAAATAATAGAAGAAGCACTATCCAATTCAGACAGAGAGGTCTGATAAGTGATGATTAAATTCAATTTTATAAACTAATCTTTTAACACTATTTTGTGGATATTGAAAACTAATCTTGTTAGATTTTGAAAGCGGGGCCTGATGGTAGAGTGGCTATCGCTCTGGCGCTCGGTACCCCGGGTTTCAGGTTTGAGTTCCGGCTGTGCCATGGATGTTTGTAGTGGTTCGGAATCCACTTTAAACTGTAGGTTCCTGTCTAACAGGAGCGTAGATCTTTGTGGGGGTGGTATTACTCGCGTCCGTAGCCTATCTTCAAGTTACACGTGCCCCCTGGGCAGTGCTAAATTAGTAACACCGGTTCTGCCCTTGTTTATGGCATAATGATAACTGTCTCTGTATTGGCCAGCTGTATTAGAAAAAAAATATTTTGAAAGACAGGCTATTCAAAATGAACTACAAATTACACGACTTGATATGGGTCCATCATTACACACAACAAGACATATTTCATGCCAATTTTAAAACGCACATGAATAAAATCAAGTGAAAATCAAAGTTTATTTTAAATAAAACTTATTGAAATGAAAGTTTATCGGGGTTGCGCAAAGAGATTAATAATAATAAGATTTTAAATAATAACCTACTCTTACATATTTTTTTTATTTTATAGCTACACTTTTTTTGGAGACTCCCCGTACCTCTAACTAGGACAGCATCATGTTCACACATGATAATAATTTACAAATGCATACATTCTGCTATCGTAAAAAAAAATTATAAAATGAAATTTTATCAAAAATATAAAAGTTTCAGAGTGTACATTGGAATTTTATAAAATCCATGTAATTTTTACAATTTGATAGATTTTCTTTTTAAATCTGTTTGTCGAATCCGTTACATCATTTTAAGAATGGTGTTTTCTAACACAATATTCTGGTACAACAATCTAATATTTGGGCGATATTACGAACGAAAAGTCGGAAAACTCGTACCAGTCAATCAGATTATCAACGGAAATCAATCTTTTACATCATCTTCGAAACAGTTAGTTCATCAAAGCTGTGATTTTAATGCATTCCACCAGAGGAATCATACCCGCCTTCTCTTGTTATATTTAGCATTTTTAATTATACTGTCTGGGAATTTTTATATGTAATTTTGTAATGTTAATTCATCATCTTTTAGCAGTTAGAACTAGAACAAATAACGATGAAAAATATTTATCATAGTCATTAGAAAGAATTTAGCCATTTAGGAAGTAAAGAAACAATAGAAATAAAAAAAAAACCTTTTTGATGAAAGCGGATCTTAATTGTTTCGCTTTTCAAAATCATTAATAATTATTCTCTTTCTAATTATTCTAATTAATAGAAATTGCAGCTTTTCTGGTACCTCTCACAAATGTATTAATCAAATTATTAAATAAATTAATTAATATAAAATGCACTACTCATTAAATTTAATTCATTAAGCATTCAGTAAATTTATAATAATTTAATTACTTGATTATTTTTGTATGAATGTAATTAAATGCTCCTTAATTATCAATACATTTCTACAAATATTGGTAAGTGAAAGGTATCTAAATTGATCGTTTAAATATCGTTTACTTCGTTGCCCAGTGGAAGGTTATATGTTTGTCAAGATTTGAATTAGCTGCTAGGGATGGGTTGCAAACTCTAGCTTACAGAAACGTGGAAAATTGATGTCGAATGTTGTTGTTGTTCTAATGAAGTTGGCAATACAGAGACAGTTAATCTTTATTCCATAAGCAAGGACTGCACTGCTTTTACTCATCTAGTACTACCCAGGGGACACGTGTAGCTTGAAGATAGGCTACGGACGCGAGTCACACTACCCCGCTACACTCTACGATCCTATTAGGGCCGGGACCTACTGTTTAAAGTGGATTCCGAACCACTACAAACATCAAGACACCACCGGGACTCTAACCCGAAACTTGTGGTACTGAGCGCAAGAGCGCTAGGCCCTTGATGTCGAATGTAAGAGCAGGCATTAGTGTTTCGTATCGATAGTTTGGCCGTCTAATGAGAGTTCATTTCTCTGACATGAAAATCGAAAGGGCACCCTGATATTCCTCTCTAGTGGGCATTAAAATTCCTCTATTATCTGTTTCTTTTCTTTCTTCCACACGTCATCCCCGTACCTTGGGCTATATAGGAATAGCATTACGACGAGGGTGAGTCTCATGTAGGCCACGAACGGTCCACCGGCGGGTGCTGAGGACGGTGCTTCCTGGGAGAAGTAACTGCCCGGTTGACCGTCAGCTTGACTATCGATGTATATTGAGATATTTTTTCACAAGTCATCCCAAGCGCCATCAATCCCCTCTTTTCTGAAAGCAGTAACTGCAGCGATGATGCGCACGTTGCCACTAAGCCATGAGCCTTCTGAGAATGTCAGCTATATAATCAATGGAACCTGAAACCCCAATGTATTAAGAAATTAATTAATTAAATCTAAAAAACAAATGAATAATAAAAGATCACTTAAAACAGATCGTAAAATCTGGGGAAAATAAACCACTTATGTCATAGAATAATAGATCCCGTTGCTTCTTAAATAAGAAAGCAAATTTTAGTTTTCAAAAATATGAACCAGGCTGGATAAACACAATCAAATTCAATTAATCATTTCAATAGCCAAATAGCCAGAGCATCAATCAAATTCAATAGTCAAATCAACCCAACAAATTCAATTGCCTAAAGAATATTGAACTAAACAAAAATTGTAATATAGACCCATTTTTATATAACTAAGCTCTCATTTGTAACCATCAAAGTCGTCATTTATATCTCCTCTCGTCTCAGTTCGCTTCTATACCTAAACATTCATTTCAAAACCCCCTTTCTCTAGCAGTGTGTGTTTATCAATAACACTTGCTCTTGGTATAGTCGGATTAGCCACAAAAACTACATTGTTGATTTTCTAAAATCCCTAAAACCTCCTCTACAGAGAATTCAATCAATTTTCTATCTAATTTAACTATCAACTTAAGCTGGATAATCTGTAACACTGCATTATATTCCCACTTTCCCATAAAATTCATCGAAATATAAAAAAATCAAGATTTCTCCGAAGTTTTTGGGAAGATTCATCTAGTTCTTTTCCTTATTACAAGTGTTTAAAATTCTGAAAGCCTTTCAACAAGCTTTACTAAATCATTTTATGCTATCATTTTGTCGACGTGAGGAATTATCAGAAAACATCTTGTTCTCACATGATAATATTCCGAAAACTATCTCTGCTTATGTTCCCGCATCTCTAAAAGAAACTAAAACAAATAACATTTCATGTTATAATTGAGAAAACTGAATAAGAATCCTGTAAGTATACTAAATAAGTATCACAATGTATTTTCTTATTCCCGAAGCTGCAACCATTGGTGCGGCCTGAGGACCAACTCGCTGGCTCTCTGGTCTTTGGTACCACAGGCTTCAGGTTCAAATCCTGACGGGGCATGAATGTGTGTGAGTGGTGCGGAATCCACTTCAAACTGTAGATCCCGGTCTATTTAGCCCAAAGTGTGCACAAGATGGCCGTAGAGCAACAAACCAAACCAAAGCAACCATTGGTGGAAGGTCAGCCAAAACATTTCCGATTCCCAACTCCTAAGTGTGACCCCTGACTTTTTAACATTAATTTGATTTAATGATCTTTACTAATGGATTCGGAAATAAAAATTGTTCATATTAATAGAGGGTTCTTTTTCCCCCCTATTCAAAAGGTGTAGTGTTGGTAGTCACTTAAAAAAATATCTTGTACTCTAAATTTGCTAAAAAAATTACATATCTTATAAAAATAACTGAATTTAATGAACAGGTACCAAAGTACTACAGAATATTTTTTGCCAACTCACAATTTTTATATTTTAATCTTTTGATTGAAATGTATAATTTTGAGTTAAAAGTTCTGTTTGTAATACATTCAATCTCATTTGTTAATTGTTTGGTTTGTCGCACTGCGGTCATCTTGTACACTCGAGGGCTAAACAGACCGGGACCTACAGCTTAAAGAGGATTCCGTACCACTCACAAACATCCATACCACCACCAGGATTCGAACCTGAAACCTAAAATACAAAAGGACAGAGCGCTGGTCACTTGGCCATCAGGCCGCCATTTGTTCTTAAAAGAAATAGCTTCTTTCATATTCCCTTTCATTGCGGATCCACGATAGCTTCTTATAAGCCTCAGTATTGCTTATTTGATTTGATGGTAAAGAAATCGCTGTTTTGCAAGTGATTGGATTATTGAAGGATGCAATTGAATAATCTCCCTTAACATTCAATTTTAATGTGAATTCCTAGAGTTTTCAAAAAAATTTAAATTATTTCGTATAAAAGAACTGAAAATCGGATCTTATGGGGATACCAACTCCACACCTGTGACTGCAACCACTGCTTATTTCCTCATCAAGATTAAGTCACACACAAAAAAACCCCACCTTTTACTGACAAATCTTCGCATTAAAACCATTCATGGAGCCCCTTTTCCGGGTACGCAAGTTGATTTCTAAATAACACGGGTATTAAATTTAACAGAACCTTTGTTGCGGTTCGGAGCCCGGGCTCCGGCCCTCTGTCGGCCGATAAGTATCCCTTTCGGCGCGAAATCCGCCTCGCCGCCTAGGAGGAGGGAAGGGGGGTCGACCGTTATCTGCCCTTCGCAAAATAGGTGACTCCGAGGTGAGATGATTACAGGGCAGAGGCGCGAGAGTGTGGCGCAAGACACGAGGTCCAAAACCAGTTCAGGCTGGATTATTACCTGCTTCTTCTTCTTCACTCGCGCAACCTTACCAAGGGGCAGCTCTGGTAATGAATCTATCAGGGGGAAAAAATGCAGATCTTCTGAGACACAATACAAAAAAGAAATCTGATTCTTTTATTTAATGATTAATTAAGCTAAGCTAATTAACAGGATTGCATTTTATAATGTTTAAGCAATAAATTAAATTGTTAGTAAAAATTTAATGATAGGTTTAAAACAGATATATAAAAAAATATTTCACTAGCATCTTTGCTACGTAATATCAGTGGACGGCAACAGATATGCAAGCAAACGAATTTTGAGCAAGTACATTAATTTTTTAGGTTGTAACTGTGTTATTAATAATAAAGTAAGGATAAGTCATATAATTTCAAGAATTCTAGATTTTATTACAGGAATATTATTCTAGGAATATTCTTTCAGGTAACGGTTCTTTATCTCTAATTAATACATAAACGATTATTAGAGCTTTTTAAAATATTTTTATATCCATTCTTAGGATTCATTAGTATCCCTATTAAGAAATCCATAATTTTATAGGCATTCTTAGTATTTACTTATATCCCTATAAAAACCATAAACGATTCTTTTTTAAATATTTTTTTCCCCATGACGAGAATAATAAATGAGTAAAAATAAATCCGAAAACAACAAAACAGAATTTACAAGCTGCTGGTTTCAAGTAAATATACATAAGGGTAGGGGTACTATATTTTACTGACTTACTATTCTGTATTACTGTATTTTACTTACAGGTTTTTGAAGTATAAAATTTAACACTTTAACCATTTATTTTTTTTATACATTGGTGGACGACAACGATTTTGCCAGATTGACGGAGATCCTTGGCTGCATAGCAACCTCTATCTCCTGCTTTGCGAATGAGAGAAGTTTCTTAAGCTTTAAGCCCATTGATTTGATAGAAAAAGAGTAAGATATATATATATATTATATATATATTATTAAAAAAAAATGACTTATTAATTATTAATAGCGTTTCAATAGTAATACATACACATACAATTGGCGAATATTTGCAGTTTGTCAGCTTTGTTCTTAGCGGAATTTATTTGATTAATTAACTTTGGTAGATTGTTGGTAGAACTCCAGTTCCACGTATTTATACCGCTTGCAGTTCATTAGTGAGGATAGGAGATTGCCTACCCACCCTTTCTTTTTACTTGTTACTGCCCCGCATCTGCGTGTTGTGTGGGAGAAACCAGAAAATCTCCCATCAAGCACGCTGACTGTCAATACATGTTGTTTACTTAGGCAGCGATATTCACCTTCGAATCTCCTTGATTAAAATAAACAATAACTTTCAGATATTACAAATATAGTTCAATGAAATAAAAAAAAAAAGCAAGCTTTGATGGAGGATTAAAATTCCTAGACATAAATTTGCTGTATTTTAAAATTTAAACGCTGACACTTAAATATTAAATGGCATTTACACTCATGTCCATAAATTAAGGATAATTCAGAATCACACAGAAATTGAACTCCAAAATAAAAATTTCACCTGTAGAATTATCACACACATCTTGAAGAAGAATATCCAAATTACAGGAAACCGCCAGATGACGCCGATAGTACGTCACAATGACGAGAGTGTAAGAGAAGGGTATATATGAATGGTGGCAAAGAAGTAAAATTGTTCACAAGCGCTTTAAAAGCCTTTCAGTGTAATAACCGCATAGTTATGGCACAAAAAGGAAGCATTTGGATGATTTTTTAACGTGGTAGAATTATGGGACGACTGGAATGGACGTACTCAGCTGGAAGTATCCGAGGAACTTGGAATCGCCCAGAGTGTCATCTCCAGGATTTGGCAACGATTCCAAGATGATGGTAATGGGAGTATATGTTACAGCACAGGTCGCCCCCGAGTTACAACGCCGAATGAGGACCGGTATTTAGCAGTTACCGCCAAAAGAAACAGACGCTTAGGGCACATTGGTCTATATGCTCGTAGGCCTGTCAGATGTGTTCCACTTATCGCAACTCACTGTCGCCTGCGATTAACCTGGGAGTAGAGAGCATGCATTGTGGACACCGCAAACAGCGGTCTTGTGTGATGTTTTTCGACGAGTCCAGGTTTAGTTTGCAATCTGATTCTCGCCGGACTTTCATATGGAGAGCGCCAGGTACCCGTTACCACCAAGAGAACACCATTGAACGACACCAAGCGATGGTGCAGGATGGCTCGTTTGGGAGGAATTATTCTCGTTCCAGACCCGACCTGCATGTTCAGAGGTAACGATGACAGGCCACATCTATCGGGATGTCATTCTGGAACAACATGTACGTTTGTTTCGCGCCATGGGCGCTGAATTTCTGTTAATGGATGACAACGTCCATCCTCACCGTGCAAACATTGTAGACGAATGCCTTCAATTGAGGATATCACCCGTATGGATTGGCCAGCATACTCACCGGACTTGAATCCAATAGAGCATGTGTAGCATATGCTTGGCCGACGAATTGCAGCCTCCGTCAACCTCCCACCTGTCAACCGGAACTTCGAGGGCATTGCTTTGATGAGTGGTGTAATATTCCCCAAGATCAGATTGGTAATTTGATACCAGCATGCCTAGGGCGTTGTAAGGCCTGTATTGCATCGTCCGGAAACAGCTCCATATTAACCATCATACTAACCATGTTATACTGTTTTTGTAAAATAGGTTCTTTTCCTTTGAAATTTGCTCCAGGGTGTAAAAATCGCAATTTTTATTAATTATGTCAAAGATATAGCATCTTTTTGCTCTTTACCTTGTTTAATAAATAGACTTTGCAAATAAGTCAAATTTGTTTTTGCTTCTTTCTCTTCTTTTCCTGAACTTCATTATCCTTAATTTATGGACATGAGTGTAAAGGGTTTTTAACTATAAATCCTTATAAATTTATTATTGTCAATAATTTTTCATTAGCATTAAACATCAAATTATGCATGGAAATGTTGCTTTTACATTTTCAGTCTTTTAATTTTGAAATGAAGTTTTGAAATTCTCATTTCATTTGACATAGTAGAAAATAAACAGACAAAAGCAAAAAGACACAACAATTTTTTTTAATTGATTTTAGAATCAAACAATTAAACTCTTGAAAAATATAATTCAAGAAATGGTAATATTTTTATAGAATTTTTCATTCGTTTTTAAGATTAGTCTTCATTAAAATATTTAAAGTGAAAAATTCATAGCAAAACTAGCTCCAAATATCGAGACACATTGTGTTGAATGTACATGGGCCAAAATTTTATAAATTTTTATGCTGTTTTTAAGCACGGATCCATTTATTAAATGTGTTACATAAAAAAATAGATTAAATCCTAATGTGAAAAGGCAAATTTGAAAACAGATATTAAATTAAAAAGCATTAAACCCAAATATGAAAGAAACTAAGATGCGTAAAAAAATGATTAATCAAACGAAAGATTGGTTTGGTTTGTCGCTCTACGTGCGCACGAGAACTAAACTGACAAGGACCTAATGCTTAAAGTGGATTCCGAACCATTTACAAACAGCCATGCCACTGCTAGGGATTCAAACCTGAAGCCTGGGATACCAAAGGCCAGAGTGCCAGCCACTTGCCACCAGGCGGCATCAAACGAAATTAAGATATCAAATAAGAATCCTCGAACTACGAACATGACTAAGAAAACGTACAGAATTACGGCATCTGTTTGATTTCTAATTCGCTGTTGAAAATTAGAATATTTATTTAATTTGTAATTTTTTTTATTTTGAGCTTTTTTTTTTAATTTTTTGGTTGTACATCGCATAAAAAAAATATGATTCAAAAGGGAAAAAATGAGATATTTTCTTGGTTTAGTTAATAACTATATGATTTCCCAGGTTCAATAAAAGTTTATATTTTGTTTTAATTATTTTAAATTTTAAAAAATGCAAAGAAATTAAAAAAAAAAAAAAAAAAAAAAAAAATTTTAGCAAATTTATGAGAACAACACTTGAAATGATATTTTTTAAAAAATTTTAATAGGATAGAAATAACAAAATTTGTTGCCTTTTTAACTTGAAGAATATTCTTAAAAAACGGATAAAAATATTGTTTTTAATCTCGTTCCATCAAATATGCTATTTTCAAAAATGGGCTGCATCCAAACAAATGCAAGCAGATGATGTTTTTAATTAATATAATTGCATAATTTCTAATTTTATTTTATAGCCTAATTTAATTTTTTAAATTACCCTTTTATTTAATTAAAAAAGAAATTATTAGAATTTATCTCATTCTGTAATCAGCTAAATACAAAAATAGCATATCTTTAAAAAAAAAAAAAAAGAATTAAGTCTCCAGTCTTGTCTTTCTTACATCATCATTCTAATTAATTTATTATAATTTTTCTTGTAATTTTTTTGTGAAAGATGGCAAGTTGCTGATAAAAGAAAGTTACTATTGAATACAAAAACAATAAAAATAGTAGTGTTTTAATTGAACTAAAGTAACTGATAAGAATTTTTTTCTTTCGATTTTTGACTACTAATTAGATAGAAAATAAGAAATTAATAAAAAATTGATCTTCTAAATTTCATAGATTCTTAAAGCTTTGGGAAATGCACCCAAATCTCTACTTACTATTAAGAGCTGATTATATTTATGTTAGTTTTTGGTATTTCAAATGCGTGACAACAAGATTACCGTGCATTTCTTTTGGAAAATGTTCTTCTATGTTA